>JARFNW010039855.1:0-13439 GCA_031763155.1 Dirona albolineata | reverse complement strand
AAACAAAAAAAAACCCAAAAAAAACCCCCCCCCCCCCCCCACCCCCCTAAAAAATAACCCCCCAAAACAAACCAAAAAACCCCAAACAAACAAAAAACCAAACCAAACCAAAACAAACAAAAACGAAACAAAGGCAAAGTCCGATATATTACAGGGTACATTATATATGGCGGATAGCTCGGTCAGTGTTAGATAAAGATATGGATGGGTAGAATCTATACAGTAATAGTACGTTCACCCGTTACAAGCACAGGCTCACAGACTATACACCATTAATCCCCCAGGCAGGCCGTGTCATTCAATTTCATCCTTCTTACCTCCCATGGTGACCATATAGTAGAGCAGATAGATGTTAGATGTTGTCAGTATGATGAGTCTATCACCCCGCTCTACTGTATGCTCCCAGTGGGAGTTGAAAAGGATAATGAATGACATGTTAAGTGTGTGGTTAGACTGTATTTGAATGGTGATTACGGCATATAAACAGATCTTTGTTTGTTTGTTATCTGTTCCCTTTAGAACCATAAATTAAACAGTGTAGGGACCAGCTCTGTGTCAGGCCGAGGACAGTGTGTACAAGGCAGAAGGCACCGATGCGCAGACCTAGGTAAAACGTATCCAGGTTAAGTGCAAGTCTGTGCCCCACTTGTGCACATGGTCTGATAGAGAGCTGGACAATCTATAGATCAATATTTTTAAGGCAAGCAGGCGATCAGCCCACTACGCCAATAAACCTTGTTTGGTACAAGAAGCAATACACTGTTCAAATATTACTCATATCCGGACCAGAAAACATGGTATTGTAGCCTCAGGTGCTCACCCAGACAGCTACAGCAACTGGAAATTTTACCAAAGAGGCAAATAAACACATCTTTATCTTTTTTTAAAAAGAGTATCATATATTATTCCCACATAAAATAAAAAGAAAACAAAAAGCAAAGCGCTTATTATGGGCAAAACTTAAAACAGCAACACAGGCCTCAATTGGCGAGGAGTCGAGGCTGAGTGGTAAGGCTACTCAACTCAAAATCAAGAGGTCCCGAGTTGGATTCCTGGCTGAATAGGAGCTACCGAGGTTGAGTCACTGGAAAAGACTCTTTGCATATAATTTTTCCTCACTCGCCTCGTGTGTGATTTAAGTACCCAGCTACAGGCGGAGAAAGATACTGTCAGTATGTTAGTATGACGAGCCCAACATGCTGCTCTACTGTATGCTCCCCGTAGGACTGAGAAGGATATTGGATGTCACGGCATGCTGGGGGACAAATGATGTCAAGTCTGTGAGAATGTACATAAAGATAATGTCCATTTATATAGCGATTATTCACGATCATCACCATGCTCTAAGCGCTTTACGGTAGCACATTTTCCTCGGGAAAGCAACGGAACACTCAACACTTAATTCGCCACACGCTGCCTGTTAGACGCGATTACAATTTTTGGGCAAAGACAAATGCTGCTTACAACCGAGGGGACCTCCGAATGTAACGTCCGTCTCCGATAGGACGAGGTAAGCAGGGCAGCGCCGATGAGTCAATACTTTTCATAATATTGCTGCAGTGTGTCGTCATTAAAAAAAACATTTTTTCTCTCGCATCGCAGTTGTCGCCTGAGGCAATGACAAGCGCCTATGGCCAATGGAAAACTGCCAGGGATGCGAAGCGGGGATAAGAAAAAGATGGAATGAGCAGCAAAGACTGACGACAAAATCTGTGGAACGGAATTCAGAAAATGAAAACAATTATCATTTCAAAACAATAAATTAAATATATTATCATTATAATAAATAATGATTAAAAAAAGGTTTTCTTTGTGGTTATTTTGTTTGTTTTGTTGGGTTGGTTGTCTTTTCTTAACTAACCATTTAATATTACAAATTATGTGACGCCATGCGTAAAGCTGATGAGCCACAGTTTCATATTTTCTGTATTTTCCATTAATAGTTTCACAAAACTGTCCTCTTTCCGTTACAAAAAGATGGGGGGGGGGGGGGGGGGCGAAGAAAGATAATTGGTTTAGCATCAATCAAGTGTCTCTTATCCGTCACCTGAGCTATCTAACAAAAGCAGAAATCTGAAAAAGGTAAACGGAAACCAGTTGTCACAGAGCCGTGTATTCTGTTTGAAGTCAGTCAATCACTTGCGCCCTGCGGCTAAATAGAGTACTTACCCTTGCCTCGTAGGCAAGAAACTTTACTCCAATTACTCACTCGATCCGGGTATAGAAATGGGGTACCAGCTTACAACTGGTGAAGTAATCTGTGATAAGCCAGCGTCATATCCAGAAGGCCACTATCAATCGTTCATTGGCTGAGCAGAGTGGCAGGAATAAGTCCTATGTTTTTAGCCGCAAGTGAAAAATCGACTCTTTCCGTTAAAATGATAAAGGGAAATAAGCGAGTAATCCTATCTACATAGTTTGTATTTTCACAGTACATTCCCTTGTCACATATCTGTTTTGAGCATAGAATGATAGTTGGATAATGTAACAGTACCAGAGAGTCAAGAACAGAAAATAGAAAAAATATATTTTTTCGTCGACTGGGGGGAATCGAACCCATGCCTGCCACGGCAACTCCGCCTCGCGTAAACAGAAAACAAGCCCACTACCTCTGGACTAATCATTGTATTGAATTACACTCGCAAACATGACATGACGTAGTTGTAAAGATTCACTGGCTGCTCACATGTCTTGCTAGTTAATGTAACGTGTGTGTACCACCCCTGGGTTTTCTTTGATGACCGACAAAACACACACAACTTCATTACTTTATTTTTAATTCAAGATTACACGCTAAGCTAAACTCAGAAGTGTCCTCAAGTATTCATGACACAAACATAAACAAACAAACAAACGAAAGATTCATACATGAAACAAATTTGGGAAAAAAAGGGGAATTGTTTTTTGGTTTCGGGGAATTTCTTATCATTTATTTCAAACTATATTATTGCAATCGTAAATCTGTGCTCAAAGTACCAGCTTCATTCTGCAACAGGAATCAATAACATGATCTTCACCATACGAGTATAAATCTATCATTTCTCTCAAACAAAAGTAAAAAATAAAACATATAAGGTATTTCTAGAATATAAAATCGCCATCACCAAAAACGTCTCGCAGGAAGAGAAGAAGGAATTAAATGCAAGAGACATAATACTCTCCATCTGATATTCACACTCTCTAATCCAAATTTTACAGTATGAAAAACAAAAAACAAAATTATAAACATGCAAAAAATACAGAAAATTCTAAGTAAATGCGAGGATGAGATGGTCCAGTTAGAAAGAAAAGGCACACCTACACAACTAGTATGGGTTCCAGTCCAACTTTTCACCTCATTTTTCATCATTTAACAAATTACATTATTCTAAAAGATCAAGATGGTTTATAGTCTGCATTCCCGATCGAACAAATACAGTCTCACCGATTTGACATCATTTATCTCTCAGCAGGCAGCGCCATTTAATATCCTTCTCAACTCCCTGTGGACCATGCAGTAGAGTAGCCCATTAGTCTCATCATAATAACATACTAAAAAAATCATTCATTGCCTGCAGCTAGGGCCAGGTGCTCATTCACACCCGAGTCGCGTGAGGAAAAAAATGTGTAAAGAGTGTTTCCAAAGATCTCAATATTGATAGATTCAGCCGGGATTCGAAGTCTTAGCCTCTCCATCAATGAGTTGAGTGGCCTCACCACTTGACCACCAACACCACAATGCCTCGGCCAAGGTGTAGAAATGACATGGGTACCACTCAAACTGTCACTGGGGACTGAATCAGCAATAGGTCAAAACCGTTTGCTTGGGTTTTCCATTTCCCTGAGGTCATTCTATTGTGAGTAAAAATTACTGTGACAACAAACAACTTTCCAATGGTGAATAAGGAATCTCATGTTTTCGGTACTTCCTGAATAGCAGGGTCAAGTTGCTGAGGAAAATCTTCAAACGATCTTGCCCTATAGACAACTAAAACTGTTCTATTCAGAGAATGACACGTTGTCACTTGTCTGCTTCACACAACAGAATCTGGGACACGCATATTATGAGCTCTTTGACTTACAAGGCTTTAATTCTAATTGACCTATTTGAATCATACTAAGTACAAAATAAATGAATGAATGGATTCCCTTTATTCATGCCAGGGGGAAATTTGTCTTTAGGGTTCATTCCAAGAGTAGACCGGATCGGAATAACCCAGGCGTCAGCCGCAGTGCAGCACCGCAAAGTTGGATCAAGGTCTTGAGAAAAAAACCAGTGCTTCCACCAGGATTTGAACCTACGACCTTAGCCACTGCGCCACCGGCTCCCCATGAAGACAGCCATTGTAATATTATTACACCAACAACCCTGGACCATTCATTAGTTTGGTCGTCAAGCGTGCTAAATTTACCCCTATTTCAAAGAACGTCAAGATATATCCCCAAATCATCAATCTTATCCAATGAAATTTGATCAAATACATAAAGGAACTACCCTGTGAGAAAACAGTATAAGACGTGACATCAAAACAACTTTGTTCTTTCGGCGTATCAATATTCCCATTCTTTTTTTCACCTGGTAGCGTGAAATATTCTTATAATTCATTGTTTAAATTAAAAAAGGAAGTTTATTATCAGCTTCACAGAATCTATATGAAGGGTGCAAGAAGAAAACCAGTGATGTCCAATTTACCCACACAATTTTCACTTATTTGAGCTGCCATGCAATAACTATTTTGACAAAGACAATTGTACTTTTTTTGCTATAAAACAAAAGGCACTGTAAGGAAAGTGCTTTCTTTTCAACAAGTCCCCCAAGTAAATTTTTCAAGTTTCTCAAAATGTGACATCACTTGTTCTCCCCTTGCATCCTTCATTTGTATATATCATGGTCAGTGTTACTGAGGGCTGCAATAAAATCATTTTTTTAACGATATCCGTTTTTACTACGAACTCGATCATATTTCACACACTCTCAAACGTTTGTAGTGCGTGACTGTGTTGACTGTGTTCGAAATGTAAATAGATCACGTTCAAGAACTGTGTAATTTAATGGCAATAACAAAGCAAAAGTCATAACATAACAAAGCAAAAGTCATAACATAACATAATATGAGTATGACATGTAAGACAATATAATAAATCTCAACGACAATGACAGATATGAGATTCAGTCTAGCCTTCCACCTCCACACACATTCAATGACGGACCATTCTGGAACAACCATCCAAGCTGCTGCAAGTAACCGACAAAGTCTGAGAAAACATTGAACTAATAATAGGAGACACTCGCTCTGTTCCTGAACATAACAACCAACGTTCAGTAGTGAGCCGCTTTCGAACGTATTTACATAAAACAGATACAGAATACTGTTGAAACCAAGGCAAGTAACATTGCTTTGTTTGCATATATTTGTCACTCAGAGGTGGTTTTGGACACAGTGGGCTGATCACCAGCCTGTCTTCAATTCCTCATCCATACTGAACGCCATGTTCAGCTCGGCCATGAGCAATGGTCGTGAAATATGTCATGATCAAATTTGGATCTTGACACAAGGGATGTAGGTCTACTTAACTCATGGAAGCTGTGTGCACTCTCCGGAGATAAATACACAGCACTGGATGTGACGACATTACTAAGTCCTTAAATGATAGTATGGAAATGTGACAGTGCCTGAGAAGGACAATAAACGAAGAAAGAAAAAATGATTGACGAAAGCGGGGATTGAATTAATATTTAATCATGTGTTCTATCCCCCGTTTCGACAATCTTTTTTCTCTCTTGTTTACTGAGACACTGAAACATGTTCATAGTATTATTCTATTTACCAATCAGCGCCCAATCCTTATTAGTCATTTTCGAAGCTCCTAAATCTGGGACAGTCCCACAGGAATCAGAACAGCTGGCAGGTATGACATAATTTTGAATACAAAAGTAATATCATGGTTTTTTTTTAAATTATGGCACCATTTTGTCACAACAAGATGATTTTCTTTTTTACAAGTTAGTTAAAAATCAGAGAGAAAAAATAATAAACATTTCTTTGAAAAAAAAAACCCAAAAAAAACTCCATTGATCACGATCTGATCTACAAAAACATAATTGGTAAGGACTGTCGACTGTCATTGCATAAATCAAATATATCATAGTCAGTAAAAATCATTCAAAATTATATCCTTCGTCTTTGTTAGCATATTATTGCCTCAGTGCTATAACTATAACCGAGTTGACCCCAAAGGAAAAGATTTCAATCATTAGTTATTTAGCTAAATTCTTTGCGAGAAATCACCTCAAAATAATAAAAATATTATAGTAATTTCAGCAAATTATTGGATTGTTATAAAGACTTTAGGGCCATATTCATATTATAAAAATAATTTCTTCTTCTTTCTTTTTAACCGCTCTAAATGACTGTCACACAAGAGTCATTGCAAAGCGCTGACAATATCCACTATTAAAGATCCTCATTTCAAAAGTAAATCAAAGGCATGAAATGTATTGCATTCAAAAGATAAGGCTTAGATATATCATCAAATCTGAATTGAATTAAGTTCATAAGATTACAGCAAAATAAAAAATGAGAAACTTGGTACACATACCGATTAAAATTATCAAAAGGAGAAATTGGGAGTAAAGACAAAAATGATCAATCATCTTTCTTATTTTGTACGTAATAACAGTAACATATTTCTTGTTCTCCAGTCTTAAGATATCACATTAAAAATTGTGGAGACTCATAAAAGCCTGTGATGATAGAGAGATTCTGAATACAAAGTACATCATTATTATAATCGAGAGTATTTTCATAAAAACAACAATGTCAACAACTGTATGATTATGATTATGGTTATGAGATCAACATGTTTCTATTCTTTGTGCAATAAAACAAACATACAGCGCAACACACACTAACTGACCTCACCGGGCAATATTATTGAATTCCAGGAATCCATAATTATTCTTGGAATTAGCAAAATGTATATATCTTTTGAAACAAACAAATGGAAAAATCCCTTAACTTGATGGATCCTTCAAACTTACTTTTTAGTTTAGTTTAACATTCTTCTTTTGTCCCTGAAAGGACGTTTCAAACATGGCACTATTTGTTCAATTAAAGTCCATCTGCAAAATAATTTGTGGGATCAGGGCCATGTTGACGCAGAAAAGGTTACTTAAGCCCTCTTGTTTCAAGCCTTGGGATGAGATACCTCAATGTACAAAAGCGATAGTTGCCTTGATTGTACAAGAAACAGCTCCCATCAATATTGAACGGCATTCATAAAGCGCTTATCCACGATTATCACCGTACTATAGGTACTATAGCTCGTAATACACAACACATGGCCTGATAGTGGTGGGAATTTTTTTTGAGGAATACGTGTTGCACTGTACATTAAATCTTTACAAACTATCAGGTGATGTTACCCTGAGGCAATATCCCTACTGTCTATAATATTCGGTAACACTCAAACATCGTACATTTGTCTCAAGCCAATCCAATATATAATAATTTTTAAAAAAAACAGATCTAACAATGCAGCTTTAAAAGAAAACAATAAATCAACTAACATACATCAATATCACTGTGTGTAAAACTGACATCATTTCCATCAACACCTCTGAAATTTATTTTTAAAGACTGAATATCCATTCTTTTTCATTTTCAGGAGAGCCAAAAACCACTTTTTTTTCTCTCATGTGATAAACCATTTGGTATATTTTATTCTGGCATTTGTGACGTTATATAAACCAAAGTATGAATACCAGACCAAGATCAGCCGATGTGCCATATTTTAAATTTCACGGCAGTACTTACACAGCAGTACTTACACGGCAGTACTCACACGGCAGCACTTACACGGCAGTACTTACACGGCAGTACTTACACGGCAGTACTTACACGGCAGTACTCGTGACTCGATTTCCCCAAAAAATCTGGATATACAGTCTTTTGAATAAAACCTCCCGGTCTGCCAGCCTCACTGGCAATTATAACAACAAATACATTGCAATGTAGCAACTCATCTATGGTAACGCCAGCTTTTGAAAGAGTTACTAGAGTTGCGACGCTGGCCCCCCACACATCTATACATCAATAATTCCAAAAATTGTAAATGAATCAAAAACTTGTTGAAATGTACATATCTCTACAAATCTTATACAAATAAAACCATTTCGCTTGTCCCACAAATTCAATTCTACTTACCCTATACAAAACAACTTTAACCCTCCACTCCCCAAACATTTTCAGCCAATAGTACTCTAGTCCGGGTTAATATCTTTTTACTGTTTCAATCAAGGTTTGAAACTATTCCTTTAATTTGGTACAAATTAACTAACTATCGCAAAATCTTACCTTGAAACAGGCATGAATTGTTTTTAACAACCTGTACAACAAAATATGTTACAAAATATCCGAAACATTCTTCACAAAAAAACCCCCAAAAAAACAAATTCTAAAGAGAAAGGAATATTTGCATTGCTGTTGTCATCCACTCGTAAAGTAAAACAAGAAATCTTCACACATCCGTATTTTAAAAAAATCAAATATCTACAAGTACAGGAAACTTGACAACTCCACGAATTTAACATTGGCTGCACATATTATGCATGACTACTATCAGTGGGTCGCAGTGGGCTCATCACCTGCTCGTCTGATGCAGTCTTTCTAGCCATGTGTAAGATGATGAGTGGTGTTAGTCCTCGTTGTCATTTAGATTTACTTCCATTTGTCATGTACACCCTTCAGAGCTTGACACATGGCTGGCCCCTACACTGCTTTTTGCGGTATAATGGGGACTCAATAAACAACAACTATGAGTGGGAACCTCCGACAGCAACCATAGTATGACAGTAACAGTACAACAGCAATACCTTTGAACAAATAAATATCACGGCAAACAAATTATCTTTCACAGCAATCAAATCATCAACATTAACATATTAATGAACTATTGAAGGTAACATAATACTATAGCAACGTTTTCTTTCTTTTTTTGTTGTTGTTTACCCTCTTTGTGTTATGAGTTACAGTAAATAAAATGAAGTCATAAGTAGTAATACTATCATTTTCGTAAAATTTTAACATATGATTGAAATAGTGGGTTCTCAAAGGTATCATTTGAGCTTTTGTCTTTTTATGAAAACCCTGGTAAGATATTCAGATAATATCATGTAATTGTAAGTGACTTGAATATATAATATAGCTAGTTATAACTGATTTGGCTATATTTGACATTGACATTATCTCGTGGTATATTCGTGTAGATTGTTTAGCTGCTTCTTCGTTGTCTCGTACGCTAGGAACAAGGCTCCAGTGGCAGGAAATGTTCTTACAACAGTCGGTCCCAAACCAGTGTACAGCTTTCGAGGACCTGAAGGATGAAGAATTCATGTGACTTTATGATATTTTATAATTTACTGAACACTGTATATACCTCTATAGCATGAAAACTTACATGGGCTACATGTGATTTCATGAAAACAACTCACCCGTATTTGATACTCAAAACAAACTCACTGCTTCATGTGAATGAAGAATGAATGTGGAGAGCTCACTGATAATCAATTAACAGTAAATAAAAAATAGAAGAAAAGTAACGCATCGCCATAAAAATGCACAGTAGACAAGATCTGGAGAAAAAAATATTGTCGGTCTGCAGAATCTCCTTGCTCAAACCAAATGGGCCTCTGAGTTCAAGACAAAAAAACTGAATATGTGATTTTAAATAATAATAATAATTTGAAAATTGCCTAAGCCGTATTTTAGATAGGGCTTCATTTTCAAGTTTTCATGAACATTGTTTATATCAAAATTAATTTCACTACTCACAAAAATCACTTATGTTAGTATTTGTGTTCAGCGTGTTGGTCGAAACGTCACTTTTTTCTGCTGTCAACCATTGAAGCTAATTTAGAAACTATAAATTTCACCTGTGTTAGTGTCTGGTCAATTTATTATGATAAACTTTATTATGATCAATTTTTTTCCTGAGGAAGTATCATGTTGTAGTATACCAAATTTTGGCACAAAACTGCAGTCAAATTTAACAAAGATTTGTGAGGCTGCCACTTTAAACATACGGTCATACGCTTGCATCTGTCTACTCACCTTCGTTACGTAAAATCTTCATAAAGGTGACCCTAAATGTAGGGGCCGTCCCTGACACAGAGTACACCTGAATCCTGGACTTGACGACATCGGCGGGAAATATGGCCGTCCACAAGGAGACGCCTCCGATACCACCACACACCATCGTCCTCAGAGGTCCTGAACAAAAAAACATGAACAAAAATAGGATTAGTAGCAGACGAAACAAACAGGTGCCGTCAACGGACTGAAACTTATTTGCTCAGTATACTCTGTATTTCCAATGTGGCTATTTGTTGCACTCCTATTAAGCCTTGAATTGTTATTATAACACCATTGTTGAAGAACCATAAGCTCAGAAAACAGAAAAATAAAACGGCTAAAAGTGAAATAAAGAAACAATCCCCCCCCCCCCCCCCCCAAAAAAAAACAAAACAAAACCAAACAAAACGTGATGGCCTATACTGCCGATCATCAACCTTGCACATTTTTGTTGCATCAGGGCAAGTTTAATCACTAATTAAATCAATCTGTTTTTTAAACTAATATTATATAATGGAGGGCGGGACTCCGGACAACTTGGCACTAGCAGCTTGGTTTATCAGACAGTGGTGATTAATTCTAACCGACCAAAAATAGTGTTTGGTCGGTTAGAATTAATCACCACTGTCTGACGAATCAAACCAAGCTGCTAGTGCCAAGTTGTCCTGTGTCCTGTCCCGTCCTTCGCTATAATAATTTATTATATTTTTTTCCCCCTGGTTTCGCTATAATAATTCATTTTTTAAATGTTCTCACCTATTTCATCTTTGGTTTTGCCTTCTGGGGTCAGGAGATAACGAGAGATTTCATAGCCTCCAAAGAAAATGAAATATCCGGGCATCTCCCTGAGGAAAGTGGCTGTCAGACCTTTGAACAAACCCTTGACACCCTCAGTCTGTAGAATCTCCTTGGTCAGACCAAATGGACCTCTGATTTCAAGACAAACAAATTGCATTTGTGATTATAATAATAATAGTAGTATTAGTGGTAGTAATAATAATTATAATAATAATATTAATAATAACAATAACTATAATAATAATGATATTAATAATAATAATAATAATACAATAATAATGACGATGATGATAATAATGATTATGACAATGATAATAACAACAACAATAATATATCTATATATAGTCTAAATTCTTTCTAAAAGCAGGAATTTAAAAAAATAAAATTTATTGTCTAAATTCTTTATAAAAGCAGGAATAAAAATTTAAAAAAGTAAATCAAAGGTTGCACTACAATCCCATATGATTAAAAAGAATAAAACATTGTTACAAAAATGATTATAAAATCAGTATGACAAATTATGGCTATTGCTTATATCATATAATAATTATACAGCAGTCACTCCTAATCTCAACCAGGTATCAACCGTATCGTTTTTAAACCCGAAAACCAGACCAGACACTCAGGCTCATAAAATCTAAAATCATAATATGACTTCTTTGAGCAGACATCACGCCTGAAACTTTTTAAAAATAAAATATTAAGACATGTAAGTACCCTATGGTGAATATCCCCTAGTTTTAAACCTGAACAGTTGTCGGAACTTTTTATATTTTTTAACAGTAACATATTATATGAAAGTTATTGTTATATCAGTCACAAATTTTTGAACGAAGAGAAAAAATAATGATATTCAGGGGACAATCTGAATATTTTGCAAAATTCTTGTACAGACAAAAAGAATATCCCGATTACATCACAACGAGTGGCCTGACAGTCCATCCAACCTCGTTTCGGAATGCCCATGAAATTAAGTTTTAATTCATAGGGACAGCTGCTATCCATTTTCCCTGTTAGTCATCATCCATTAGCCTATTAGCTCCCCAAATGAAAAAAATTACAACATTCACAAAGACCCAGTTAACTACATGTAGTAGTAATAAAGAAAGGCATAGAAGTAGAAGATCCTTCTAACCAGCACCCATCAAATTGTTACCATCACCGTCATTTGTTATGAGGACATTTTTCCCCATGTAATTGTATAGTTCACCATGAAATTGCTGTCTTTTATTTATGTGTGTTTGCGTTTATATACTTTATTTCGTCTTTATTAAATTATCTTTACTCATGAAATGGACTGTGTGGACGGTAGCAAACAGAATGAACGGAAGTTTGAGCGTAGAGAGCGACTGTTTTTGTGTACAAATTATGTGACACCACGAAAATGGGCTATTTTTGGACAACAAAGATCATGCATCTTATCCTATCAGTATCAGTACAAAACCAACATACATTTTGAGCCTCTCCAGCCCACCTTCTAGTTGCCCCTTGGTCGCCATCTCTCTCATAGCTTGCAGTCTACACTTGATCAATTCTGTCGGACATAGAGTGAAGGAGGAGAAAAACGCTGCCATCCCACCAGACAGGGCGTTTTCTAAAGGGTTCAGGCTTTCAACTGTCTTACCCCCTCTGACATTTGCCACCTGGATAGGAATAAATTTTTTAAAAAGCAAATAGTAGGTACACAGAGAACTGAATTTAAGTAAGAAGTCATGTCATTGTAAATCGTTCATGTGAAAACTTATCATAAATTTTTGACGATCATATATGCACTTTAACACAATTATTCCATTATAATTATAATAGTAATAGTAGTAGTAATAATAATAATAATAAGAAGAAGAAGAAGTCCTCCATGACTTTTTAAAAAAATTATTCGAAGATTGTCACTATTAATAAATGAAAAAAAATAAAAAATTATAACGGTACCTACAAGCATATAGAAATAGAACACAACCAAAAAAATGAAACATCTGAAGCTGTATAATTTGTTTTCCTTTTTCATTTTTGTTCTTTCGTTCCAATCACCAGCTTCTAGGAACTCTCATTATTTTGATAAAAGTAATGCTCATGTAAAGGAAGAAGTTCAAATGTAAATGAAATTTTTTTAAACAAGAAGAGATTCTTCCATACCAGTTTCTGACACACGCCGTAAAATAGAAACAGGACAGCATTTTCAGATATATTAGCAGCAAGAGAGGGAATCGTCCCAGCGTATAAACCTCTGACGAGTCCGTCTTGTTTGAAAGTCTGGGAAAAGCACTTGAACGCATTGCTGTACATGGTAGGGAAGGTCTGCATTTTCACCTTCACTGTGTCTAAGGGCTGGCCCACGTATACGCTGGCTATACCACCTGTATTGGAGGGAGAATATATAGTTTTCAGTTAAATAAAAACACTTTTTGACAATGTATAAAAGTCCATCATTCTGCTGGCTCGCGTAGCTTTTCCCATTTTGGTCCTACCGTTTGGAATAGTTTACCTTTATCTTTACGGCAATCTGGATCCTTGGAAACGTTTAAAACCCGT
>JARFNW010039744.1:0-14330 GCA_031763155.1 Dirona albolineata | reverse complement strand
TATATATATCTGACATTCATGTGCTTCATTTCCATTTTGGCCATGACCTAAGTTTGACCATTCAAATCATAGTGGCGATAGATAACGGATAACAGTATGCAAGCTGTTAAATGTACAGTCCCATTGTTGAACAGGCACATTGTCTGGTCTGTGACTAATTTGTGACGTCAGTCATCATAACTTTTCACTAAACACCCACTGCCCCTCCTGTAATGTGACCTAAGAGCTAAGAGCACTAATATAATCAAGTAAACCATATCAATCTTTGTAGCTTTTGAAATATTATCCATGACGACGACAGTGGTGATGATACAAATGACGATGAGAGACAACAACAAAGTAGGGGGGGGGGGGGGTTAGCTAGCTTAGAGACGAATTGTTACCATCTTCTTTCATTTTACTTGCTCTCCTTCACTTAGGAGATGAAACAGGGGTTTGCTGTTGTAATATGATTCTTTTCAAAATCTATATTTCAACCAACTCTTTGATATATCTGGCTTTAATTTCATGTTGCTTCATTCACCTGCTGATATGCTTTACTATAATATACTTTCATTCCGACCATGACCTATGCTTGATAGCTTATTAAAACGATAGATAAAATAGATAACGGATGATAATGATATAATGCAAGCTGTTCATTTTGCAGCCCCACATTGTCTGGCCTTTAACTAATCTGTGACATCAGTCATCATAACTTTACACGGCACATCCACTGCCCCTCCTGTAATGTGACATAAGACCCAAGAGGACTAATGAAAGCAAGTACCCCATATCAATGATCAATCTCTGTAGCTTTTGAATGAGGAGAGCAATATCTATGAAATGGTGATGATGATAATGAAGGTGATAACGATATATATATATAATGACGACGACGGTGGCTATTACACTGACGACAACCATGATGATGTTGGCGACGATACAAATGATGATGATGATAACGAAGGTGATGATTATATGACGACGACGGTGGCTATTACACTGACGACAACCATGATGATGTTGGCGACGATACTGATGATGAGAGAGATAAAGGGAATTGAGGGGGGGGCAGCTTCTTAATTCGATATCAAATAGATAACCGAGCCGATAATATCATGCAAGCTGTTAATTTTATAGCTCCATCGTTGATCAGGTACATCTTCTTGTTGATAACTAATCTCAGATAACATAACTTTACAGGTCATCATAACTTTATAGTTATAGGGAACACCCGCCGCCCCTGTATTGTGTGACCTTAGCATAGCTCCATGGAGCTAACCATCAAGAGGGATAATGTAAGCAAGCACCCCATATCAATCTTTGGACCTTTTGATCGAGGAAAGCATCACACAGGCAATGGTGACGGAGATGGTGATAATCAAGTTATTTATGACGATGATTGTGCACTGACTAAAATGATGAGGAGGATAATCAAAATCAAATGATTGAGGACGACGATGGTGGTAATAGCACTAACAATCATGATGATGATTGTGGTGGTGGCAATAATGATGATGATAACCGTGACGACAGCCAAATTATTGATGTGAAGATGGTTGTAATGATATTGACAACTTTGATGTTGATTTTGATGATGATGAAATTGACAGTGACATGGTGATAGATCAGAGTGATGGTAGTTAGAAGACACTTTAGTGGTGACGATGACATTCGAATCAAATGAAGAAATCCTAGTAGCCTTTTGACAAAAGCAAGTATCAAAGTCAAAGTCATAAAATAAATTATAACAATCAATGCAAATAAATAAAAAATCTTTTTTTCTTTTCTTTTAATAATCTTCTTTCTTTCTTAATCGATTTACCTTTCTTACCTTTCGGTGTAAGGCTTATGCATCATAAACAAACTTTCGCCACTGGTTTCTATCCAATGTCTTCCTTTTTGCGTCTACAAACTTACATCTTAATAATGATGATGCAATTTACCTTGAAAAGTGGATCAAGGTTTTTTCATTAGCTTTCTATTTTAAACTAGTTTTTTTTAAATAATCCCTGTTGAAAGTTGACGTAATAAAGAATTTGGCATTACAATACGGAGAAACTGCAATAAGAGTTATTACGTTAAATATTGTCTACTCTGTAAAATGATGAAAAGCAGGTGGTAAATGAGATTCTCCGCCTCACATATTTCTATTTGACACCTTAATCAAACTGCAATTGCCAATTTTAGAATGTCGACAAACAACTTAAAGACTTGCCCGACCCTATAAAGCTGTCAATAACTTCAATACACCACTCAATGTCCCAGACCATTTCACATCAAAATCAAGCAGATACACAATAGAAAGCTAGGATACATCAAAATTCATAAACTCTCGCATAACCATCAACATTTACAGAAACAGATTCTTTCTGAGAACAATTCTAGAATGAAATTACCTTGACAACACAATCAATAGCCCATCTGTGGAATGTTTTAAACGAGCTGTCTCAAATATGTTTTAACAAGCTTTGTCTGCAACTGTATACCTACAAATGTGCACCTATGTGCGTCTAAGGCTTCTTGCATCTTAAACATTTAGATTCAAATTCAAATTTTTGACTAGTTATACGCATTGACACAGGATGGTGGAAAATGGGCTGTGCTGTCAACCAGTCTTGATGATGTGACTTAAGAGTGTCATCATCTAAAATTCTTTCTTTGGTTTCCCCTTTGTCAGTTAATAAATACAGAAAACATAAATTGGTAAGGCAAGCTGGAGGAGGTAGTTTCAGAGCTAGGCTGCGTATTCTGTTCGATGTCAGAAAACAGAAATGACAAGTTGCTTAATTCAATCATGTAATTTATGGTGGGAAGCTCTAGCATTGATGCATAGCATGACTATCAGCAATTTAAAAGCACAAACACACATTAAGTCATTAATATAGTTGACAAAATAGCAATCATTGCAGACAGCTGTAGACATAAAAGAATGGGTTGAAATTGCGTGTATTCAGGTTGATGGTTTTTTTTGTTAGCAGCCAACAATTGTCCTTAAAACCCCACTTATACTTATATAATGATGATTGTCAAAAAAAGTACTTGCCACTTTATAATGACCTAATGGGGACACGATTTCCCCAGTGCCGTCCCAATTTGGCAGCTTGATGTGTATAAATAAGACCTTCCTTCATCCTAACACCTATCATACTCTATCAATCACTATCCCCAAATCAGGCTAAAAAGTCATCTTAAAATTAAAAGGCTTGCTTGGTGTAGGGAGCTCCTTATTCATGTAATTTTCTTTTGATCTCTGCAAACTTTGAAAACGAACTAACACCAACTCTAGACTAAAACATGTACCTGTACAAATCAAGTGTTTAAATTTAAATCATGGCTATGACAATTCACGATTCACAGTATCAGTAATCACAGTTCACAGGCCTAGACCAAGATGATAACATTATGTGCATTTAAATATGAGAAAGGGTGAGCATTTTTTATTAATTTCATTAAAAAGTATTGAGCCAGCTGATAAACTACACACCCTTGTTTGTGAGTGAAGGGGGTGGGGTGTGGACTAATAGTAATAGTTATAGAATCTCTTGTACTTGCATTTATGTCTAGATGTCTAGGTCTACTATTTCACTAATGCTAAAAAAATGGTCTGTCTCTAAATTAGTCTAAAACTAAAATAAAAAGTTAGCAAAAACGTTTTTCTTACATTGAAATGCGTCGTCTGAGTGATGACTTTCATCCATGGCAATAAGAACAACCCTTTCATCCTCCATGTTGGAATATAATTTGATAATGCTCAAAAACAAAAGTTAAGTATAAATTGAAAATATCAAAGAAGGTTCTGCAAGACTCGGATCTATCTTGGCGAGCTACAAATCGTGTCGGATGCTGGAGGTGTGTGAATCGCGAAGTGTGATGTGTGAAATTTAGTCTGCTAAAAATAACCGTGAATATGAATCAGTTTGTAGTATCGATATTTATTTTTTACAAGTGTAGGTAACAAAAACTCAGGCATCGCCACCAACACAAAAACACGAAAATGATGTCGTTGAAAGGGACTAAACCTCCCCCCCCCCACAATGGCACCACCGTCATGTTGGGCATTGAATAATATACACAAAAATTATGTGCTGTCCATTGTTATAACATTTAAAACAACTGAGCACGTCAGTAACTGTGTAAATGATATCCTCGATATGATATATACGTACGATACCGTACAGCTGTGTCGATATCATCTGAATAATGTGTGGTCTGCTGACTATTTTACGGTCAAGGCGATTCTCTTTCAGCCGACGGTCGACGGCACACAAAGCACGTAGGCCTTCAGAAGAGAGGCGTGATCCACAGGCATTGGCCTTGTCCTGCATTTAGGTATTGTATTGACAGAGTCAGCTACCTCAGAAACTTTTCAAAGTTAGTGAAGTGCTATCTAAATTAAATAATGGCTGAAACTGCTGAAGTTAGAAATTGCATCGTTGCCATGGATGGCAGTGATCACGCTGATTATGCTCTTGAATGTAAGTTAAAAGTAGATAGACTGTCTAGTCTTGATAATAATAGAAGGTCTATATAAAGATAGATAAATCATTTTCAGATTGTTGCAAAACTAAATTTATAAAATACCTTAGACTTACTACTTAGACTTAGGGTATATTTTCATAGAATTTAGGGTGAAGGCAAATAGTATTGGACCTAGAGCGCTTTTTCTGTGCTATCCAAAGTCACAATCACAATATATTTTCTGTATTAATATTTTTTGCAAATATATTATATGCAGTCCAGTTAGTGAAGTGTTACTTAGCGCGGTTGAGTAGCCTTTTGTCCAGAGGAGCCTGTTCACTGTTGTTACTGTTAGTAGTTAGGCTGTCTCTAGTAGTATTATCTAGTACGCTTCAGTCTCAGTGCCCTGAGTCAAATTGAGTTTGTGGGCATAGGTTTAATTTTCCAGACACTTGGATCTTTCATGTGGCTTGCAGTAATGCATTTAACATCTTTTTTCTCTCCTCATATCTAGATATATCTAAATATAAATCTATCTTTTAAGTTATGTCCCTTACGGGGATAGTGTATAATATGTTAGTTTCATATTTGTTTTTAAATATCAGCACAATTTTTTTTCTGGCTTTATTAATTATCACTTGTTTTTATTTATTATATGATCAGGGTTTGTCAAGCATGTTCATCGCAAAGGAGATCATGTTGTCCTTGTGTACGTACCAGAACTGAATGATATCTTGCATGGTAACCGATGGACAACACGTAAGTTTTGTACAGTCAGACCTTATTATTATTGTGAACCTTGAGTGAAAGAGCAAAAAAATTCACAATGACCCTATTTTTTCAGTAAATGAATTTGCTATTTTGAGCAAAAATTTTTCCGGCTTGAGGACTGCTGCATTTCAATTCGTTGATTTTTTTCTTTTTTTTCTTTTTTACTAGTTTTTTGGGTTATTTTTTTCTTTCTACCTATTCATTTGAACAATTTGGTGCCTGTTTTCCATAATAATAAATTCCTGCTACTTTGTTGAATTTGTTACATAGTACATATTATTTTTCTACTACTGGTGGTAATAGTCCTATCTGGTACTTGTGGTGGTTGAGGAGAGTAAAGGATTATTTATACTCTGACCCAAGCGTAGAAACTAATAAATGCCGGCTTAACTGGTCGATTCTTTCAGACTATTACAATGCATGACTTCTAGGTTTGAGTGTAAAAGGGAAACTAAGTTAAGAAGCATTTTCAAGTCCAAGTCAGGTGTGTAGTCCGTGGTGAATAAGTCACTCATAGGTACACAGATAACAAACACAGGGCTGACACATAGGAATAAGGCAGCAACAGAGTAAACAGGCTGTATCATGTAGCCTCAAATCACTTCAAGAGTCATAGACCACCACACAGCTTCTAACTTAGGCACAGTGTTTCTATTGCAAAATGAAGGCCGTTGATTTGAAGCAATTATGTCCTGAGATGTTTTATCATACACTCCTTTGCTTACAAATTGTCATGGATTGGTGAGTATTCTCCTCCTGATCTTCGTTTTCAGCTCTATCGAATTGATAACACCTAGTTCTAGTTCTACCACTGAGTGGCCACCGTAAAAAAGGTGGCGATTCTGCCATGGTATGAGTTTGTTCATGGAAGAATTCACAATCACTTTGTCATGATACATTAACGGACAAAATATATATAAAGAAAAAATTATGAGTTTGCAATAACAAAGGAATTTACAATAAATTGGTCTGACTGCACCGGTATATATATGAATATAAATCATTGGAAGTAAAGGCAAAGGAGGTTCAGTATTTTAAATTGTTAAATTGTTGAATTGATAATCCTTTTTGTTTTGAAATTTGCTCAGTACATCTGACTAAGAAGTGGGAGGGAAAACCAATCAGAAATTATCCCCATTAAATGCACCGACTCCAGAAAGTGCCCCCCCACAAGTGCTGTGGAAGACAATGCTCATACTCTTGTAGTATTTATTTGGCTGCAGTGCACTGCTCACCTTTGCTGTCACCTATTCCTGCATTCCACTTTGTCTGATTTCAGCTAAGTTAAAATAAGAGTTTAGTTTTTGCCTTGCCATGAAAATTGAGATTGATGTGGAATATGCTGATAACATTTTCACCAGTTTGGGGTATGAAGTGGACTCATTAAATAGCTTTGGGTTTTTTCGCCATGTGGAATTTTCTCCTTTTTTAAAAATTTATTTATTTTATTTGCTTTTTTTTGTTTGTTCTTTTGTACAGCAGCTGCGATATCATTCGATCATGAAATAATGGAATCCATGCTGAAAGAGGAACAAACCAGAATCAAAGCTGATCTGGATGTGTTTGCTGAGAAACTCCGTCATCATGGAGTAAGTTGTTTTTTGTCTTTTGTTCAGACAAACAAGTTTTATTACCCATTTGTCATGAAAGTCATTGTTTTCTTGATTTTTTTTCATGCTGAGCTGGTTTGAAGTATATTATATTGCTAATTTTATAATTTGCCTCAGCAATAAGATGACTGACATGAAACTACTTATACTGATATATATACATGATACAGTATTGATTTGATCAACAGACAGAGTTTGCTTTTATCCAGCGGCTGCTGTATTTTGTCTTCTTATGAATTTTGGAGTTTTTAATTTTTTTGGACTTTTTTGGTCTTCAAACCTTTTCAATATCCACTCCTTGTTGTTTCTTGCTTGATGTCTTGAATATATATTATTTACTATTTCACCAGCTTGGTGGTAAAGTGAAAAGTGTGATGGCCTCCAAGCCAGGGGAAGGCATCATGAAAGCAGCTGAAGAAGAAAACGGTCATCTGATTGTCACAGGAAGTCGTGGTCAGGGTCAGTTGCGCAGGACGTTCATGGGGTCTGTCAGCGACTACGTGGTCCATCATTCTCACATCCCTGTCTTTGTTTGCAAGCATCCTCACAAGCACATCCCCGGTCACGAGGCGCATAAAAAATCAGAAACTGAGAAGGCAAAGTAAACTAATACTGAACGGATGAACTGTTTTGGTTTTTTTTACTTAAGTTAAATATTTCATTAGGAGTAGGCAGATTTTATAATATTTTGTGAAGAATTAAAATTTGTTTGTTCCCGTTATTTCAACTTGGACTTCAATATTTAGTACAGATCATTGAAAGTGGAAGTGTTGGGACCAGAATGGGACATAAGGGTAAGGCCTCTAACACGGAATTGCATCGCCATATGTCCCACTTCCAGTGGAAGTTCCACATTAAAATATACCCAGGCCTCCTACTTCATTTGGCCTCAGTTAAAACTAAATACATCGAACATCACTGGTGAATTTCTGAATTGTGTCAAAATATGATGAAAATTTAAATACCTGATTACAGTAGAGGATAGGTTGTGACTTTGAGCGTATGTTGAAATTGGTGGAATGTCAATATTAGTTTTGTTGATTTATCGGGTTTGGACACAATTCAACATGTTATTTGTTATTGTTATTTTTCCCCTTCACCCTTTAAAAGAACATACCATGATTTATAGGAAATGAACTCACAAAATGTTATTATTTATACCTTGGTAGCTGTTTATCCCGTGAAACATCCATTCAAATTGTTAACCGGCAGGCATTATGCAGCTACTACTCAATCATAAAACTGCATTTGTTGATTTTTACATTGGAAATCCATTTATGAAGTATTTAGAAACATTTTGTTTTCTTTTAAAGAATGTCATTACATATTTGTAATTTGATTCTTTAGTGAATGATTGTATTAACAAGTGTGAGTCCATTTAAATCCAATTAAGGGTGTGAAATATATATTTAATAATATAATCTACACAGTTGAAATCCATTTCTCATTTTTATATTCTCATTAATACTATTTTTTAAAACTTTTTAATTGGGTTATTATTGTTGCATGCTTATAGTATTATGCAAGCTATGTTGTATTTTGAGTCTATATTCTCACGAGGCCAATGCTGCACCATTTATATATAGTTAAAAGAATGAATCACATAGTCAGAGAGTAAATGACACCAAGTTTGTTGTCAAAGCCAGATATATTTTCACATGTCCTCTGTATTCAATATGTAGGGTCGAAGGTGAGACTTTAACGTTCAGGCAAATCATAGCCAGCACAAATACACCTATGAGGCGTTCATATTTTTCTTAGACCCTCTTCTCTTTCCCCCCTCCCCCCTATTACTTCTACTAGTCAAAAGTTCAAGAATGAGGTATTGAAGGTATGTGTATGTACTTCTACTGCACTTTGATGCCTAGTGTAATCATGTGCCTTGTACCCAATGGAGTTATCAGTCTTCTATAAATTTCAGAATTCCCTTTCGATTCACTTTTGCTCTAGTATACAGTGGAGTCCACTTAAGATAAACTCGCTTAAGATAAAATCTCGCTTAAGATAAACCATTTGTCCGGTCCCGTTTTTTTCTTATCTATGTCAACTGAACTGGTTTATATAAACACGGATCGCACTCAGTCCGTTTAAAATAAACATTTTTTCTGTCACCATGACCTCTCCCTTCCCACTTTTGCGGAACACAGACGTTGGTTTGCTCAAAAACAAACTCATCATCTATGAAAACAACAAGCCTAAAGTAAGAAAGAAGGGTGACTCAACTCACACCATTGTTATGAACAGGTTACTGGACTTTTACCCACCACAGATTTTGTAACCACTGGTTGTTTCCCTTGTAAATGGTTAAGATAAACCTTGCATAAGATAAACTCAATTGTTTGGTCCCACTGTGTTTATCTTAAGCGGACTCCACTGTAGTGTATAATGGTACTTGCTGTACGAATTACTCACTGTACTTGTCAATGAATAAATGATATCCATGTGAAACTATTTATGCTTCGTTCATTCATTCATTATTCAACACAATTATATTGTTTTTATTATTTAGATTTTAATTTGGATTATATCAGGGTAGCATTTGTGTATTGTCCTCACTGCACATCAAGCAACAAATTTGGTAGCTCATTGAAAGCCGCTGGAGAGCAATGGCGAACTACCAACTAATGGTGTTACTCTAGAACTAGAACTACAATCTAAGACTAGACGTCTATATATTTGATTACTCAATGTTAGATACAGCATCTGATTCTTTACTTTAGTGTCCGCCTGAGATTAGATGCTCTTAGGTGGATTTCACTCTGGTGAAGTAGTTAGTTATGTGTGTGGTTATTACACAGTTGCAACTTTTTTTTTTTTATCCCCAAGCTGAAACTGCCTCTTGCCCATTTAAAAAAAAAGCTGAGTTTGGTGATGATAATAAATAAATAAAATAATAAATTCCCTTTATTCATCCCTGGGGGAAATTTGTCTTTAGGGTATATTCCGAGGGTAGACTGGAATAACCCAGGCGTCAGCCGCAGAGCAGCGCCGCAATATGGGATCGAGTTCTTGAGAAAAAACCCAGTGCTTCCACCGGGGTTTGAACCCGTGACCTCTCGAACCAAAGGCGAGTGACTTAACCACTGCACCACCTGGCTCTCCCAGTTACCTACTGATATCAGCTCATCATTTCTATCTTTAGAAAGGCATTAGAAATGATTATTAAAGAAATTTGAAAAATAGAATGTAAGTCTTGCAGTGCCTTGTATGAAAGTCTATAGATCTGGTGCTTATCCAGGTTTCCCGTAACTCGGAGTGGAGACAAAGTAACAACATGTCACTTGTCTGGATAGGACGACTCTGGTCTATCGCAGATTACTTCCCTTGTTTTATGCTGCTATCCATTTCTACACCTGGGTGGAGAAGGTAGTCTAAGTGATGCACATTGCCCAAGAATGGTGTGATTGATTGTCCTTCCTTATTACGACCTGAGCAACAGTGTCACAGAGAGGATGAAGAAACTAGGATGGAAATCACAATCACTCACGCAACATCAGAAAAAAACATTTAAAGATTAGCACTAATGCACAAAATATTGATTGGACTAGTTGCCATATCTTCAAATGATCTCAACATATGACATAACACCTGTCTTACAATTTTGGGGCATTGGTGGCGAACAGTGAGCACGACTTGACGGTTGGTGTTGACAAGCAACGTTTATCATTGTTAGTTAATAGTGACTGCCTAGGATCTAAACCCGTCAGTGACAATAATTATACATAATGAAATGTATTGGCTCACGGCCGCTTGTGTCCTGAGTTAAGACACTTTACCCTGCCTACCTCGTCTTATCAGAGACGGACGTTAAATTCAGAGGCCCCCTCAGTTGTAAGCAGCGTTGTCCTTGTCCAAAAATTATATTCACGACTAACAGGCAGTGTGTGGTGTATTAAGTGTTGAGTGTTCCATTGCTTTCCAGAGAAAATTGTGCAACTGTAAAGACCTTAGAGTATGGTGATGATCATGAATATGCGCTATATAAATGTGCAATATCTTATATTACACAGAACATTCAAAGCCACAGTCCATTTATAACGGAAGATAACAAATGCTTTTATGTCTTTTTGAGGATTGTATTATTCAGTACTTTCCTTCCATTATTCAACACGACATATTTCTTGAGGAGCTTTGTCATCAAATTAATTTTCTTTTTTGTCAACAGAACCAACCACAGAAACAGCTGCTGACCCTGCCCCTCCTGCAGAAGGTAAGCAAACAAGTTTTCTGTCATTTTTCGCATGAGTTTTCTACATGCTCGTGTTAAGTGTTAAGTCAATAGTATGTACTTCTAACATTGAATGGTCAGTCCCTTTTGTGATGTCTTGATGTCGCGCACTAAGAATTGATGCTACAACTCTTTACTAGGCATATAAAAATACCCCACAGCTGTTCCTAAGTATTAAAGACAGGGCCACCTACGGTTGTTTCCCTGGCAAAAATATTATGATATAAAAGATCTACATTATCCTAAACCACCTTTTCTTATGGCGATAATTTTCAAAAACCATTACTACTGGATGAAGGCTTATATAAATGTGATGTATTTTTTATTAGTTTTTAACTTATTGTTATTATTATTATTATTATTATTATTATTATTATTATTGTTATTATTATTATTATTATTATTATCGTTATCATTATTATTATTATTATCGTTATCATTATTATTATTATCATTATTATTATTATTGTTATTATTATTACCATCATCATCATCATTATCATTATTGTTATTATTATTATTATTATTATTATTATTGTTATTGTTATTATTATTATTATTATTATTATCATTACCATGTCTATAATTATTATACACCATAAAGAAACAGACAGAAGAGAAATTTCCGCGTAGCATCAATTCTTAGAATTATTTTGACATGACACATAAACATCCAGTCACATGACATAAAGGGCTGACCTCTTGTTAATGTTGCACGTTTATTCAATCGAAGCTTGATTTCATTTTTTTTTTTTTCCATTCCCTTGTTTGCATTTCATGAATGTTCACTTTTACAAGCGCTATTAATTCTTCACGTTTTCCCAGCTTTGTTTGTTTTAAGTTTTGCTTTCCCGTGCCATTTTTTTCTTTTTTTCTGTTGTTGTTATTGTATGCGGCGATATTTTAAGGAATATGATATAATAGAGGATAATAATTTTTAAAAATAAAAGAATAAAATAAACCTTTTGTTTTGAAATTGAGTGGTCAGTGTTTCTATGAGGTTTTGTATTGAAAGGTAGAACCAATTTCAGGATTTTACGAACATCACAAAACAGCGACATTTTGACCTCATTTATTTTGATGAAAATGTAGAGTATTTTAATAGAGGAAATCCCTTAGATTGAAAAACCCAAAGGCGTTCTATTTTGGGTAAATAAGGCGATGGAATGCGAATGAAATAGGAAATTACAGATCTAAATGGCATCAAAGTCGGTACGTCCCTAGCAGTGACGTCAAATTGTAGGGGAAATAATCTTTTAAAAACTTGTCCTATTATCTTCAATTCTTGACAACACAAAACAGCGACGTTTCGACCAAAGCACTTTTTAAAGTCAAATGACAATTAACAAGGAAAAATCACAAGTACCATAATGATATAGATGGGGTGGGGGTTAGGGGATGGGGTGGGGCTGGGGGCACGAGGCAGGGAGTGAGGACCTGTTCGATTGCATTTTGTATTCCCTGTAACACTTATGAAACCAAGCGCTTGATGAATATAATAAATTACGCACTGTTGATGTGTTGTGTGTTGTCACATTGAATTTATTGCTGCTTTTTTTCCTTGATTGTGTCTTTTTTTATACTTACGAACAAAAAAATAAAACGAAAGAAATAAAAGATATTAATGGCATAGCTTTAAGTGCAAAACAAGTAACTTGAAATGGGACGTTTTAGGTACGTATTCCCTTTTTCAGCCAACAAACCAGTTTGCTGATGAAGGGGAGACCCGAAACATTTTATGGTTTTTTTTGTTTTGTTTTTTTTTGTACATGAACTATGCCATTATCAGGGGGGTTTTTTCGGGTTTTTTCATTCCTTTTATTTGGATGTTTTGCATCTGGCAGCTCTCATTCCTTCTTTTTACGCTTAATGTGTATATATATATGTATGTATTATTTCACTAATGCATGAATTCACGTATCGCAGACACTGTAGAGCAGAAAGACAAGGAAGAAGGCGAAGTTGGAAATTTAAAAGAAAACATTGAGAAAGTTGAGGAAACTGTTCCGCAAGAAGTGAAAGATTCTGTGCCGCAAACAGAAGAAGGAGGAACTGTGTCACAGCAGAAAGAGGAAGGGGAAACTGGGCAGCAGAAAGAGGAAGAAACTGATAATGCTGACGTCTCTCAACTTGGAGCGACAGATAACACAGAGACTGCTCAAAATGAAGAAAAAAGTGAAATCGAAAACGTGGATCAAGATGAGAACGCGGTGGTGAAAGACGAGGAGAAGAAACAGGAGGATGTGGATCAAGTTAAGGATGAGGGAAAAGTAGAGGAGACGAAAGAAGAAGAAGATGTAAAAGAAGAATCGGGAGAAACGAAACAAGTTGAAGATGAAGTTTCACCTCCAATCGTTGAGAATAGTATGTAAATATTTCTTCACTCATTATCATCATCATCGTCGTCATTGTTGTCATCATCATCATTATTTCTTCTTCTTCTTCTTCTTCTTCTTCTTCTTCTTCTTCTTCTTCTTCTTCTTCTTCTTCTTCTTCTTCTCCTTCTTCTTCTTCTCTTTCATCTTTTTCTTCTCCTCCTCCTCCTCCTCCTCCTCCTCCTCCTCCTCCTCCTCCTCCTCCTCCTTCTCCTTCCCCTCCTCCTCCTCCTATCCCCCCTCCTTCTTCTTCTTCTCACCATTTCCTTTCTACTTGATCCTTATTCTAAACCTTCCTCCTTTAAATTTTTACATTTTTTATCTCTATTGTCACATTTTCCATTTATTGCATCCTCAAGCTTTTTCTCCACGGCTTTTATTTGTGTTGCTTTCACCCACTTTGGAATGTTTGTCTGTCGTGTTCACAGCATCTTGGTCTCCTTGCACATCCAATGCTTTATGTTTACTAAAAAAAATTATATATACGTGTACGTATATTGGTTCCCATAAATGTCATCAAAAAACAATTAGCAATTTTTTTAAATTTTTTTTTTAAAATCAAGAAACGAAGTATTGTTTATACTATATTTTTTATAGAAAATTATTTTTGTTAATTTTTACTGACATCATGAATGAATAAATCAATAATATTTCAATGTGAGAAAATTCTAGGCCAAAACATTCACTTCTTCATGAATGATTCATAAACTTTTCAGCTCTGTGTTCAGCCAAATGTGGTGTTCAGTGTTCAGGGTACCACTGTGTTTAATAATAATAATGATAATAATAAAAAATGATGATGATGATGATGATGATGATGATGATGATGATGATGATGATAATAATAATAATAATAATAAATTACATTTATAAAGCGCTTATCCACGATCATCACCATGATCT
>JARFNW010039523.1:0-14334 GCA_031763155.1 Dirona albolineata | reverse complement strand
ATCGGCGACGCAGGTAGCTTGGTGACTCATCCACCTGTCAGATCCCGATTTATTACCCCGTGCTTGCGGTCGCTACGATGGAGAACTATAAGTTCACTAGTTAGTCGCCGTGAAGCCTAAAGAATCCCCTCTTTTCATATTCATGTATTTGGATTTATTTTCTTTCTCTTGCGCACTATCTCTCCTCCCTTTGTCGCATCACCAACACATCATAGATTTCTATATTACTCTTCCAGTTTACAATGCAACTGGCGGCCATTATTTACCCACGTTTTGACCGATTGATCATGAAATTTTTGTAGCTGGGTATATTTGTGTTAATAAGGATCTTTATGGGTTTTACGATTCGATGGCCCTCATGACAATAACATTCTTCTTTTACCTTAGGCCATGGCTGGCTCACCTGTGCTAACTTGCTCCCACAAGAGATGGATTTGAATTTCTATTTCTGTTTTGAAGTTTTATTTTAGGGGACAATCTTATATTGAATTGTTACAATGTCATGAACTTATTATTATTTGTATCATTTTCAAGTTGATGAAATGAACCAGTTATTCATGAGTTGAGAATTAAAGTATTTGTTGGTTATGCACTCATTTGTATGTGATAATAGAGGAAGTAATGATAATGGTTTGATTTTTCCCGCAGAATCTGTGTGAACCTTCTGCTTATACACCCATGGTTGATGAAAAATATGCCAGTGATTTGCGTCATTTTAGAGCCAAAGCCAAATCTTGGGCAGCTGGAGACAGATTGAGACTTAAACAACAAAATTATTTATGATTTGGAATGTTTATGGATGTTTTTAGTAATTTTGACAATTTTTATTACATTTCTATGAGCTTACATGATCAACTGTTTTAAATTGATTGTCTTTTAAGATGACGAGTTATTTTTAATTTAGGATGATTATCTTTATACAACATTAACATTTTGACATTAATGTATAATTCTTGATATTGTACGGGTCCTATTATATTTGTGAAATTAAGTAATAAAAGAGGAAGCCTCATGTCGTGTTTGATTTTTTAAATACAAGACATCCACTTGTCCTGTGTGGACTTCTTATTTTCTTGTCTAATATTTCTTGTCTAATAGTCGCTGTGTAAAGAATGTATTGGTGTGCATGCACATTTTGTAATTTAGATATACACTCAAACACAGTCTGAAATAGATGTCCAAAATGAATGTTTCTGCTGGCCCCATTACTTTAATTTCTACAAAAGTCCAATAGCTGTGCGAAATATCATTAATCCGAAACAATTCCAGCAGTGCAAAACATACCCGATTCTGTTTTTGAGTGTACTATCATACATAGGAATGAGGATAATTCATTTTAGAGCTGTGTTTGAAATATTTGACTCGCAAACTTTTTGACATTACCCTCAAGGACTTGTGTGGGTTTATCATAGACATCAAAGAACAAGTGAGTGAAAATAGGACGTCTTCATAAACCCCACACAGCTTTGTTTGAGATAAATACTTGTACAATCTGGACTAACTTATGACATACTTAAGCCTTAATGTCGATGTATCAGATCATCGATAAAGCCAGGTCTCATGTAAAATATCAGTTATGTGTCTGAGTTGTCCATTGCTCACAAAAGGAGATTCCATCTATTCTCTGATTGTTGCCAGCTGTGTTTAAAACAGTGTTGTACTCTACCAAATGTCTGCATACATCCCAACAAAATTATGCAAGCCTTATTCCGAAGGTTCTTACTGTCCACATGTACATGTATTTAGCACAAGCAAGACTGAGGTTTATGAAGATGTTTTATTTTCACTTGCTTGTACATACTTGTCTTGTTGTAATTTTATACACCTGACACACAAATAAGGCATACATAACAGTAATAACTGGTGAGTCTGATTGGTTTCTCTCAAAATGAAACCAGTATATAGGAGGTGGGGTGGCCAAGAGACTAAGACATTGCACTTACCATGCCAATGGTGGGGGTTCGAGTTTGGCTTTTGGTATTATTTTTTCCTTGTGCAAGAAAATGGCAGATTTTTTTTGTCCTGCAACTCTTGCTATTTACCAGTAGTACACTAGTATAGTACATTCAAATATAAATTGGACCAGTGATCATCTCCTCAGAACTGACATACCAATTATGAAAATTTAAAAAAATCAATATTCTCCACTCGTTAAAAAGTGAAAACACTCATGTCCACATAATATAATATAGACTAACATTAACAAGTTATATCAAATGAAAATGAAAATCTTGCATGCGATGGCAAACAAAAGTTGCTAATGCTACATGCCGCCAGATTACATTATAGTCTTCAATACTCCACTCAAAATTATTAATGTTCACACCCAGAAAAAAAAAACTACCAACAAAAACCATCTACCATACACCCCAAAACAACACCAACGCAAAAAAAATTAAAGACACAGTTGTTGCAAAGAAAATATTTTATTTCCAGGTACAAGTACCATCTGAACATGGTTATGATGAAATTGAAATTATGACCTTGCAAGTTAGAAGCATAACAGAGAGGCCACATGGTGAAGTGCACTGACGATATGCTCAAATTAGCTGCACTATTAGCTGTTGGTAAAGTTTGAGTTGTTAGAAGCTATGTTATATATGTATATTAATATATCTCTGTATACACACACACACATAATATATGAACATGCTCAAAAGTGGCTCACAACAGGGAAATGATTATTGAGAATTTTTTGTTGTCAAGTATGATGTTTTATAACTTCATGATCGAATTGCTCTTCCTCTAGACAGTTAAAACAATTTTCCGTAACTAAACTGTAAGAGAATTAGGGTATTTAAGCGAGTGAGGCACAAAAGAGTTATCAAATTTTTCACGGTAATGTTTTGAGATTGGTGGAGGCTGGTCATAGGATAGCTGTATTTCAAAACATGTATAGACCATATGTGGTCAATGCAATATCATTCTTTGGCTATTACATTATACACAAAATGCAAGCAACCTTATAGCCTAAAGGGGCCGCAATTTGCACAGTGCGTAGTGGACAATTTAAGTGCAGCTGAACCATTTTCACATCACAGTTCAACATATGGCCTCCCCGTAAGACACATTGTGGGTGCATGTTTGAACAATTGATTTTTAAAGTCCATTAAATTACTGCTCTAATAAATAAGAGTGAAAATGATAAAACATTGAAGACAATTTTTGTTGTTTTCAAAATAGACGGTGCCACTCTAGTTGATGGTCTACCGCGAATCTCTGGTCTACCTGAGTGATCTTTCGGTGTAGGTCTACATAACGCAGGCACCATTTCAATTTACAGTCTACACTGTTGGAGGGTGGGTTTGCGGTCTTTAAATAGTTAACACATCGCAATTGACACTGACACGGACAGTGCATGGGTATAATGTGGTCTGTAAAACATTAAAGCACTTAAAAATAGAATTAATAATTTGGGATGACCGTCTACCACAAATCTATATTGTGTTTTCATTTGATGGGCATTATTCTGCCTGTTGCATAATGCATGCTTTGAGCATTTCTATCAACCTGAGATACTTTTGAGAGTTTTACACCTCTTGTCATTCCAACAGAAGCTAAAGCCACATTTCTCAATGCACTCAATCTTTTACATTCACTGGACCCTGACTCTGCTGATCCGTGCCACAAATGTGTTACAACTATCAAGAAGACCAGGAAAAGAAACCAAACCTGACAATGTATAAAGAGCAGTCTTATGTGCTCCTAAGAACGGATGTCGTCAGACCTGATCAGTGCGGCTGGGCAATAAATACTGGTACTGGTAGACTGTTCAATGTGATCTGAGATAAGCCGTAATCTAAAACAGATTTGCCACGGTAGACCACCAACTAGAATGACACTGCTTGGTCTTGTCAAAATGAACTGGAATTGTTTTGCTTTTTATTACCCACTTTTCAATTCTTAAGATTTTTCCATAAAAATTTTTTTTAAACTTACCTAAAACAATTAAGCTTTCTCCACGACCAATTACAATGAAAAGGTTAACTCTGTGCTGGCAACTGTTATTGTTATTTAGGCCATGGTTGTAACATCTAATGGGTCTAGTTCAAAATCAGACAATACAAGGGTTGTCCCAAAATTAACTGGAAAATTGCCACAGATTTTATTTTATTATTATCCTAGTTCTTTATCAACATCGCCCCCATAAACACTGACCCATTTGTTCCATCTATCCACCTTTTGCATCTAAATACACTGTAGCCATTAACTTCTTTGAAGACGGTTGGACTTTTAACATTTTGACTGTAGGTGACAAAGGATTATTCCATACCATTGATTAGGATGGTGTGGTGCACCCAGGTCTTATCACCTGCAATAAAGTGTTTGAAAAGGCTCCCATTGGCCCCTTCAAAATCACTAAAAGTCCCCTCACTCCCTGCCATCAGTTTCATCCGCTTTGCCAATAGAAATCCAATAACAGATTTCAACTCTTTTTTTTTGGCCATTCCTCCATGCGGGTTGCTGTCTTTGTTGTCATGTCAAATCTTTGTATGTTCAATTGTGCCTTTGAAATTCCGTGTTGAAGTTAAAAATTGCATGAGTAACTGATGATACACGCTAACAGAATTGAAAAATATCAAATACTTATTGAGACATGGCTATTTTCCGGTTAATTTGGGACAACCCTCGTAGACAAATGATGTCCATTATAATGCATCATGTTGATAAATTCAAAGGTAATATTGAAAAAAGTAAGTGAAGAGTAATAGGTGGACATGGTTAATCATATCTATATGACAAATTGCGTAACAATTAAATACAAAGAGACGATGTGAATTATATTTTTTACATTTCTTTAATGAATAGGGTATGTTTTAAAGTTATCGATTATTTGTTCAAGGACTTCATTTGAACTAATTCTAAGTTTTTACTACCAATTAAGACAAAAGTATTCCATTCCATTTTTAATAAAAATATTTTCAAAATTTCTTGTTAGAAGCTGTAAAACTTTGCGACATTTAAAATGAATTTGTAGTTTCAAAGAAATTCATTAAAAATATTTTCACATTCTCATCAACAATTCTTACTACCTCGATTATAATTATATTATACTACACACAACAGATTAAAAAATCATGTAAACTTGAAAAGAAATTAATAACAGCGCTGTCACGAGGTGGCCCACCAACAATTGAAAAGGGTTTTGGACTTGAAACAACAAGACGGCTGACAAAATAACACACTGCCGGCCATACACTAATGGATAGATATCATGGAATCCAAGAAATCTTGGGGTGTGTTTTGGAGACAAATTTATGAAAATTATACTGATCTGCCCCATGCATGATGTGTCAAACAAAAAGTAGGATTAGGATATATCCAACTCAGATTTCAAAACTATATGAGGCATGTCTTACTTTGTACAATTTTCATTATCTGCGGCCTTGCAGTCAGCACTTCTGAAGGTGACATAATGAGACAGGGATATGTACTACATCCAAGTCTCGCTAAAGTCACCCAAGTTGATGTTTTGTTATGTATAGGGGTCTATAGGGGTCGTAATGACAAGACTACATTCCTATTATTTTTGTTGTTGTGCGGGTCCTAACTGTAACCTTCTTGCGCATGGGATGAAAACAGTTCCCACAAGTTGGTTGGCATGTGAAAGAATCGATGGTGATGGCAGTAACAAAATATCAAAGAGGCTACTTCTAGCCACTGCCTGGGGCAGAATAAATACATCAATGAATAGTAGTATACCCTCTCCCCCGAGATTTTGCCACCCTGCCCCCCCTGGTGTGCATCAGTCACCTATAGCCACGCTGATGCATGATGTATTGCACCAGGCCTGGTTAACATCAGAAAAGCATAGAAAAATATTTTATCATTTATTTATTGGGCAAACTCAAGATTTCCTAACTTAAAAATATCTTAGTCGTAGGCTTGCTCAACAATTGACTTTGACTTTCAAGACAGGTGTACGCCAACTTTAACTTTAAACATTTTGATTTTTTAAAAGAAAAGCTAAGGTATGCAATTAGATATGTTTTGGGTACATTTTGGTGACATTAAACTACAAATTTATTTAACATGCTTGACAACATCAATGTAATGTCAGACATATTTTATACAAGCTGGATATATACAATGATAAAAGTGGCAAATAGAAATGATAATCGCAAAGAACAAAAAGCATCAGTATTAACCCTCACGATGCCATGTGTGGGAAATCTAAGAAATGTAGTACTACTACACTCCACATGCCATGTGAGAGAAGTGTTAAAATCTTTAAGGAGTATAATATCATAATATGACAATTGGGGAGCTTCCCGTTGAACTTTCGTTTTCCTGTGGTACATTTCAACATAATTTTTTTCCGTCTGGGTCTCTTTCTTTCTTCTTTCTTTTTTTTTGTCCAAACATATCATGATCATCCTTTCGAAGCATGTAGCAACTGGATTGTGCCAAGGTCAGAATTTGGTGAAATCTATTTTTATTTTTTTATGTCAATACCGACATTTTCCATTTTTCAAAGTGATTTGGAACTTATGTACAAAATCAATTACTTTATCATTTGACACACCAAGTCATTGAGAAATTTTCAGGCATAACATCCATCACACCTAACAACCTACACCGGTGTAGACACCGTGTTTGGGTGCCGCCCGATGAAATGGCTATACCTAATGTAAAACGGTGGGGAGGTTTATGTGCTTGTTTCTCTCTCTCTCTCTTGCTTGGTGCTGCACTTATTAGGGTTGATGTGATGTATGGGGATAATAGTCAATCTCTTTAATGTTTCTCTAACACTGAATTCCAAAATGATAGGTCTTTACACAACATGTTACCCGAATAAAACATTTTAACATGATTTACCCCCCCCCCCCCCCAACCACACACACACACAAATAAATAAATAGAAAAATGTAAGGGAACTTGAATTTTGTTTTTGTTTCTTTTTTTTTTGTTTTTTTTTTAAACATATGTGCTCCTTCCTGTACAAAATCTTAAAAATCAATTACAATTCATCAAAACACAATCCACCATTTTTCAAAATTTTTAAACATCTGAAGTATACACATGATACGAATCATTTCACTATGTTCAATTTGAGTTGCTTTGCGTGGCAGAGGGAAATCCAAAGGGTTAGTGTTTTTTGTATCAAATATGACTGACTACATTTTTCTTTTTGTGAATTCCACTGCAAGTGTAAATATCTGCCAACAGCTAGAGGCTATAAAAAAGTTGTGACTTGTCCTCTTGTCTCTGTTTTTACTATAAAAGTATAGTGAACAGAAAGGATGGCCATTAAAATGATATGTATGGTTGAATTTCTGGGGTGAACCAAAAAGTGACTATTAATATTCGTGCTAAATTGTAATCATATATGTCAATGACAAAAGTATCAACCAGAAGATGATAATTATTATTGAGTAATTCATTTGTGGTTTAAAACAAAACGAAGAAATTTGAACACTTTGTTGCAGTGTAAGAATCAAACATGAAATATGGACGAAAATATACTAAATTGATCAATTCTCCAAGAGTATTTACGTCACAGATTAATAATAATATATTGCATCTTATAAAATGTATTGTAAATTTCTGTTTGAAAAAAAAAAGACTACAATTCATGCTACTGAATCTTAATCACATGAAACAATGACCAAAATGATGCCCAGAAGATGGTTAGGGAATGAGCAGTTTCTTTGTAGTTTAAATCAAAACAAAGAAATCTGAACAGTTTCTTACACAATGTAAGAAACAAATGTGAAACATGGGAGGAAAAAATAAATGTCTAATGGATCAGTTTTCAAAGAATATTTTTACTTCATAGATAAAAGATAAATTACTGTACATCTTGTAGAATGGAATGGAAATGGAAATATTAGTGGTGGAATCCGTATAACACCATGGGAGACTCAGAGACTATCAGAGTCAAAGGCTACACCACTGTCATGCACAGGAATGTACTGGAGGAGGGAATGTTATATGTATATTATATTTAATTAGAATTTATCTATGTAAAACAGGTAACACTGGAGTGAGAATGACGCCAAGGCCCGAAACCGTTCAACAACAGCAAGAAGGATCGTTTTAAGTACAATAGAGTTTTATAAAACAAAGGCTGATAATTTCAAAGATGGAATCATTCAATATAATGATAAGGCAAATGTACTAAACAACGTTTAATGCAATAATCACTTCTTTTTTTGTTTAAGTAGAGAGCTATGAGAAATGAAAGAATTTTTTTTTCAAAACGATGAAACGTGGAGTATAAATATTTTTTTAATATATAGAAAATTGACACATATGTTGGCTTCTTTTCTATTGAAATAAAAAGAAAAGGCAATTTTTTACCATGGGAAAAAAATACATCTTTTTCAAACTTATCTATTATTGTATCTAAATACCAAAACAATTTTCTGTTGCCAATTATTCACAAACCCTTTGGTGAAAAAAACAACTTTGTCATTGACAATGACATTGACAAGTTTTCTATAAATTAAAAAATAAAAAAATAAAAAAATAAAATTGCACACTACAGACGAAAAATAAACACTTACTGAGTAAAAATGGATCGTTAACTTTATGACATCATCTTTAAATTGCCATGACTTCATAATTTGGAAACTCAAAACACAGTTCCAGTAATGGGTACCTACCCACTTTCCAAACTCAGCAAAGACAAGATGATTGAAACTGAAAATATATGTCTACCACTACCACCTACAATTACAAATAAAATCAAGACAAATTAATTTCTAAGAGTGCGATTACTTCACTATATGGTAAATGGTGCTTCATTAATGTGAATAAGGAAAACAGTTACTATTTTGAATTCACAAATACAATATCATTCCAATCGCATTGTGTAAAACAAACAAAATAAACACTTTCCAATTCATCAAAATCAGCAATCATGCCCCACTGTGGGTACTGAAAATTTGATTGCTCTCTGATTTATCTTACACTAACCTTTCGTTCTTCAACATTTAAAAAACAATACCATAATACAGTAAATGCCTTCCCTCATCTTCTAAATCATCCGTGTGTACCGTAGTATTGAATAAAAATGTCGGTCAATGGTTAATGCTTGCACAATCATCATCTTCAAAATGGATGGAAAAAGGTGTTTTTATATTAATATTATAACGACTAGGAACAAAAACTAGCTTCTTCTTTCAACAAATTCATCCTCTTTTCAAAATGATCTTCATATCTAGTTTAACCCTTACATTGCCACCAGCTCATGGAAAATCTTTTTAAAAAGACACGCTTTGGGGAGAAAAATAACAACCCGTAAACTGAAAAAAATAGATAGCTTGATGAAATTTCCAATACTTACTTCATCGCTGATGTCAGAGTTTTTCGTGAGACGTAGTGATAAATAATATTATTTCCATTATAATTCACAATTTCGAGCTTGTTTTATAAAGAAACAAATATGGGCCAGTGAAAAAAAATAAAAATAAAGGGGATTAAAATGATGAAGATCGTGTTGAAAAAATTAACAAGATAGCGAAAGTAGGTTAACTATAAAGAGAAATCACTCATGATATTCAGTCACAAATTATGTTTGAGTATTCACTTTTTATCTTGGCAAAGTAAGGGATAAAAACTCATCTAATGACTAGGTTAACAAAACTAGTTTTTTGTCTCAATGACGAGATCATCCTCTTTTAGAATTAAATGATCTTTATGACTGGTTTAAAAAGGTTTAAAAAATGACTAGGTTAACAATAGCTACAGCTTTATTATCCCAACAGCATTAACAAAACAATGTATTTTCATTAATAAACAGTTGCATGTTCAAATAAACATTCAAAGCTTAAAGACATAAAATTGTAAAAGATGTAAGTTTCACAGCTTTGTGGTTTAAAAACACAATATAATTGCAGAAAGATAGGAAAGCATCTTCTTCTTTTTTTTCACATCTGTATGGGTCACTTGAGTTTTAATTTGGCAAAAGCATGGTACAAAGTTGCATCAAAATCAATGTTAACATCAATCAAAACATAATTCTAAAATGGTCTATTTGCTCTCTATTACAAGCTACATATAATCTAGGCAAATACCGTAGGTACATCTGTAAATAAATTATTAATTCTATGGTTAAATTTATGGTATATGATACTAGTCTGCACTGGTTTGTTTGTTTTTTTGTTTCTTCACTCTACTGCTTTGATGATTATAAGTACATTTTATATCATAAATTAATGTAAACTTTTGGGGATTTGCTACCATGCGATATCGAGAACCATAAGACTTCATTACGTATAATAGGTTGAATGTCCCTATATCCTTTCTTTTCCTTTTTTCTTTGTCTTGAATTCGTTCAAGTAGCGGTTTCAGTCTAATACCTTTTAGGATATTTTTAGAATCCACATTAAATTGCACCCAGAGTTACTTCACGTGTCAGGTTAAGTTTGAGAAAAACACAATGAATTTGAACTTAACTGGTAGCAAATCCTTCCCCCTTCAAGCTAATTTATTCAAGGTTCAATATGTGACTACAGACTATAAATCCATCTTTAACTTTTTATGGGTTTTTTTAATCATCATCTTTACGATTGCTCAAAGATATTCATGGATTGTCAGAGATTAACAATTTTCACCAACACAGTTACAGTAAATTAAATTTTACAAAATTAATAATAAAACCTTGAAACCCCTTTAGTCATTAAAAACGCCTTCATAGATGGGAACGGGTAAAACTCAGTTGGGCAGAAAACTGCCGTAAGCAAAACTGTCACGACTGAATTGGGGTGAATGCAATTTCAAACGATTGTAACATTGTACAATATTTTGAATATAAATAGTCAATGCATAAAATGGAAAGGGGGATAACAAGGCTTAAATGGGGTGGAGATCTACTCAGAGGCCGGAGATTTCCATCTACGACACTCCTTCAAATAGACCAAAGCCAATAACATAGTTGACTTGTCAATAATGTGACACTACGATATATAAATGAGGGATTACGCAGGTGTTTGTGTAAGTTACTGCAGCCTCAAATCATTTCAACTAATTTGATATTATTTGTAATAATAATAATAATAATAATAATAATAATAATAATAATAATAATAATAATATGTTTTAATTTATAGACTGACGAGACAAAACAAATTCAGATTTCAGTCGGAACAAGAGACATTTTTTTTTTTTTTAGTAAAGGATCATTCCATTGTCCACTTTATTCTCTGCTGTCTTAAGGTAGTTGCACGCACATTTCTTCTTGAATAATAACAACAACACGATGTTGATGAAGTAGGCGGCAGCTGATCCCACTACACAGTAGAACGAATAATCAAAAGTGGTGTTATCCTGCCATATAGTAAGCTCCACCACTAAATGTTTCAGGTTGGGTACCGAGTCCGACAACTGAGAGAAGAACAAGCCAACGTAGACTCCAATGCCAAGAACAGCAAATAGAACTGGAAAAAAACCAAATGAAAATATATAAATATAAACAAATTTATAAATATCAATGACAATGATTAATAATAACGATAATGATGATAACGATAATAATGATAATAATAATAATAATAATAATAACGATAACTATAACGATAATAATAACAATAATAATAATAATGACAATAATAATAATAATAATGATAATAATAATAATAATAATAATAATAATAATAATAATAATAATAATAATATTCTGAATCAACCTGATCCCTCATCATACATGAGTTAATAATATATTTCATCCACATTTAAAATTGTAGAGACAATTTTCTGATACCCGGTACATGCATACATAAATTTACTGCAACTGCTATTGGTAGGAAGTCATTTATTTTGGGCATAAATTTTTGGGTTGTTTTGTTTGCTTTGTTTTGTTTGGGGTTTTTTTGGGTTTTTTTCAATTATGACTTTCTTCATTCTCATCCTGTCCTTTACTCATTCTCTCCTAAGGCAAAACAAAAAAAAATACTTACAGGCCACACCATTCCACACGTAGAGTCCTGAAAGTCCTGTGATGGTCTCAATGGGACGACCAAAGACGTTGAAAATGGAGAATCCTATGGCCAGGAGTCCAAAGACCAAGGACAAGCAGAGCATGGCGAGGGTGGCGGCAAACATCCCGAAGTCAAACATGCCGTAGGTTTCCAGGTCTGTGGAGGGCAGAGGAATACAATGAATTATTTCATTGCTTCAGTAGTAATCCAGCTCAAAGAATTAAAGACTATCAATCATCAACAAATTGAAAACGAAAAATGTATGTGTCATGTTATCTGTTCCCTATAGTACCGTGATCAAACAGTGTAGGGACCAGCTCTGTGTCTGGCCGAGGACAGTGCACAAGGCATCGATGGGCAGACCCAGGTAAAACGTTTCCAGGTTAAGTGCAAGCCCGCGCCGCGCTAGTACCCATGGCCTGATACAGAGCTGGAAAATCTATGGATCAAGGGTTTTAAGGCAAGCAGGGGTTCAGCTCATTGTGCGAAAAATACATGAATGTAAAAATAATTTTTAAAAATATGAGAAGCGATAATTTTCTTTTAGCAGTCAAGCCATGGCAAAAAGTCACCGGCGTTTGTTTGAAGTCACATTTATGACAGAGGCTCCAGATTAGACCAGCCAGAAAATTTTATGAATGCAACAAGAAGTCTGAAAAGTGGCACATCAGAAACAATATCCACATCTACATTCTGTAATTAAATGTCTAAAACTTTCTTTTTTAATTGCTTACAGCATATTGTTGGAACCCCGTCTTTCTTTCCGTCATTTCTAACATCAAGAAACAGCTATAATATGATGATGGTCTATGTATATCTTATTCCACTGACAGACTTTAATACAAGTCAGTGTCACTCAGGACAAGCAATGAACAACGATGAGAAGGTTAACTGATTTGTCACGCAAAAGAAAGAACACATAAAGTTAGTAGATAACGCAAAAATTCCTTCCCCTTTGAAAAAACAAAATAAATAAACAATAAAAATCGCTGAAAATGATGTTAAATAAACGTACTATGGTAGTGACTACCATATGAATCAATAATGAGTTTTAATCAAAAACTGACAAGTCCAGAAAAGAGAGGAGAAAAGAAGGAAAAAAAAAGAATAGAAAAACAGTTGGAGGGTATTATTTCAAGCAGAAGAAATCCCTTTTCCAAATTACATTTTAAGCTGGTAATAAAATGGTTAAAAGTAAGCCAATCTTAATATGATGAATATCTATGTCTCAACGCTTAGGTATTAATATGTTATACAAAGGAATAGTTCTATTATTGAGAGGATTGAAAGTGTATATTCTATAGTGGAAAAATATATAATATTGCATTTTATTGTCTCCTTAACTAACATGTGTAGCAGGAATGTAAAAAACATTCCAAGAATGCAAAAGCGCAAAGTTTTGGCCACAATGTTGAGCTTGAAGCCCAGAGAATATTAGGTAACATCTCAGTATATCCTGTGTGCGGAGCTAAGAGGAGAGACTCGCCAGGTTCATCGACAAACAATGCTCAGCATGCAGTGAGCCACCTCGGGTATGTTTACATATGCAGATAAAATCCCAAAATTTGCATCAATTACAAAGCCATACTGAATGAAAATGTAGATATATTTGTGGGAAATAAAATAAAAAGGACAAAAAAAACCCCCCCAATAATAAACAAAATTAATTTGATAGCAAAAGTATTTTTCTCAATTCATTGGTAGCCTTTTTAAATGAGACAAGATATTTGCTATTCGATCAGGAGCCCCGAACAAAATCATCAGACTGTGTCTTCACTTCCATCCCACATCGGTGAGCATTAATCAGATTTCAGGGTTGTTGATGCTGCATTTCTTCTAAAACAAGAAAAGGCCAATTTAGCTGGGTCCCAAAAACCCTTAATCGCCCATCTGGCAAATACTGAACTCGGTAAAAGTAAAAGTTCCCAAACTCAATATACTGAGCGAAGGATGTTCGAGTGCAAATACTTTGTATGTATTACGCATACAAGTTTCAAGTTTCGAGTTTTTAATTTCTCTGTTAGGCCATGGGCCAAATCAACATTTTCATTAATCATATTATAACCATGTGGTAGTCTGCCATCGCCTCCCACGCCGACTTCACTCCCCCCAGATATGAATAGACTCAGCCACCCATTTCGCTGCTGGATGGACAGGCAGGACCATAACAATTTTAACCCGGACTGGGAATCGAACTCGGGTCACTTAGTAATAATAATAATAATAATACATAACATTTATATTGCGCTTTACATGCTGACTTAGGCCGGTTTGACATCTCAAAGCGCATTTGGTACAATGTAAAATTGAATAAAAATATGACATAAACTTATATACACAATATATACATGACATACACAGAGATAAAAATTTGAAATTTGACGTGGAATCTGTGAAACAATGAGAGATT
>JARFNW010039412.1:0-14342 GCA_031763155.1 Dirona albolineata | reverse complement strand
ACACACATCATGGTACTATTTATGCAATACGTCATTATTTCATTTTAACAACAGACAAGTCATATCCTTAGCTGCAATCAGCTTGAGTGATAATGATAACGATAAAACAACACGAGAACTGCAAAATGACACCAGAGAGTAAAATATGAACAATGTTTATCTGTTGATTAAAATAGCATGAAGTCAAAGAAACCGAAAGAAATTTCCAAGATTGAGGTCATAAGCCAACACACAATGAAGTAATATCATTCAAAAATGTTACAATCGACTCTTCATAATAAGCTAACATAAAAATAGTCTACTACACATAAATAATGACATGGTCTAGATTGATCGGGATTTGATTTATGTGGAGTCCACTTCACATCATTTGCGCATAACAGGAAACTGAAATTTCCACATTTCGGGATTTGATTTATGTGGAGTCCACTTCACATCATCAACTGAAATTTCCACATTTTATAATTGAAGTCTTACTTCCAATAGGAATAACATCATAACAATATAATATAAATATGTACCCACAACTTTCAAATGCATCAGGAGAACAATTTATCTTCAATTACAACAATAAGAAGATTGGGGGGGGGGGGGTTAATACTATAATAAATCAATTGTGATGAAGATTTTAATAAAATTGAAATTATTGCAAAACTGTTGGCTTATCAAATTAAGAACAAACAAATACAAAAGTCATTGGGGTAGGGGGGTTGTATGTGTGTGTGTGTGTGCCCCCCCCCCTCCCCCCGCTGTAGTGAAGGAATATTTTTTTTCTTTTGAGATTAACAGAGAGAGAAAATGTTATTGTAGTTGCAAACAGTGCAAAATTTGTGAAATGACAAAATTGTTGTTTGCAACAGTAACAAGAAAGGTAGCCATACTCAAAAGGTTTTATATTCTAAATATCGTTAAACAATATCATATGTAGCAGTTTTATCATGCGATTTGACTGAAAACTCACTAACATCTAAAAACAAAAAGAAAGAAATTTCTTAACACAACATTCAAATTCAAGTAAAAAAGTAAAAAACTTTATTCAAACTTAAGAATTTGTCCTGGCATGCAAAACTTTACACCACAACTGACTGCACAACAAACAACTAAGATATTTCACAAATTCAATATCACCACGATTGAGACCTGCTCTGACCCCCAACACCTCTCCTCCCCCAACACACACACACAAACAAACAATGGATCACTAATTTCCAAGTAAAAAGATAAAGATAGGTTTATGGTCCGTATCCATCCATACTCAAACTCACCGACTTCCCCTCATTCATCCTTCAGCAAGCTGCATCGGACCATACAAATACAGTTAACAGAGCAGCAGCCTAGCGTATGTCAACATACTGACAATATTTTAATTCTTTGCTTAGTAGGGCACTAGTTCACACCAGAGTAAAATGAGGGGAAAAAATGTGAATTGGAACTTTCCCATGGACTCCCATGTCAGACCCAGCCCTACCAGGATTCAAACCAAGGACCTTTGAGTCCCACAGCCTAACCACTCATCACTAGGCCACCACATTTCACACACTTGACCCCCATCCCACACTTCCAATGTCAATGGTGGAGCCACACAACTTCAACTTGCTGTGCAGACCCAGTTATGATTTTGATAGAATTATGGCTTTTCGCAGCAAGAAAAATGGTCAATACATTATAGGCCTACCTATGGCAAGGGTAAAAAAGTCCAAAGTCTAAAAACGTCACCATTATAAGGACAATACTCATCATGCTCCCAACGATTGATTATCATTAAAGAATAACATAAAGCCCATGATTATGGTTACGAAGATGTGGGCAAACAAAATGAATATAGCTTGAGTATTGGCTTTCATTCATTTAAATAAAAATGAGAGTTCAAGACAATCAGTGCAGTGGACTATTTTTGACTCCCACCATGACGCGTGTTGACACGTCAGTAATAACAAAAGGGTGAGGCACGTGTACAAACAGGTCAACCTACACATGATATTTCATCAGGCGGTGATATTGGTGATATCCGCCACCTGCGTAGACATGAGTGGAATAATCTAACTAAAATGGTGCCAGCAGTACAAAAACAAGAAAATGGGTTTGAACCTTAATTATCGCATGTAGCCTACTACTACTATCCAAGTTCCGCAAATAGGTTTATGGTTATCTTCCTTGATAGTTTGTCAGCCATCTTGAACTTGGTCGATAGATCGCCAAACTGGTTATAATACACCACAAACTTTGCTTTGCTCCCAAAGTTGGGGGTATAACAAGGCTTAAACTGCTTCATCCACCATGCATTACGATTACATACAGACTCAAAATCAAAGCATCAAAGTGTTACTCAGTCACCTAACTAGGACAAAAACATAGTAATTTACTTTTGCAATATTGGAAATTGTGACAAAAAAACCAAAACAACAACAAAGAGTAGGGCACTTGTGGTAGCTGCCCTGCCAAAATAAAAAATCAATCTGTCTTTTATGTGAATAATTCCCTCCTTTCACACCAATACAGTAAGTTTTGGCACCACATTACTATTAGAGCCTGCTATTATTATAGGAGATAATGCAAGCTTAGCCGACAGAGTTCCAGGACATTGTTGGAGAGAGGAGTAGAGAGAGAATGAGAGTGAGAGAGAGAGTGAGAGAGAGAGAGTGAGAGAGAGAGAGAGAGAGAGAGAGAGAGAGAGAGAGAGAGAGTGAGAGTGAGAGAGAGAGAGAGAGAGAGGGAGGGGGGGGGGGAGGAAGGAAAGGAGAGAGATTGGTTTTTCCCTGTCTCATAAGGTACCACACAATAATCAATAGTTTAAAAATATAGCTGACAACAAACAAAATCGCTAAGTCTGAAAATGCTTACTCCTTTCAAATTTTACATGGCCCTGTCTTACCACCACAAGTCATACATCATAGATATGACACGACCTTACAGTTACAGTATCTTTAATATTTAAAAAAAGTAACGAAGTAGCCTATATATATATCTAATAATGATAATCTGTTTGAATTATTGTTCTTCAAGATTGGTGTTTTTTCAAATGTATACATCTCATACATATTTAGACGTGAAAAAAATAAGTTTGATACTTCAGGAAATGGAATAACAATCGCCAGGTTGTCAACCCCGCGGTAGACCGAAGAAACGTTGGATTGACAACGTGAAGCAGGACATCGCGCCATCAGCAGTCAATGGAGCCGCTGACCCGTCGAACAAAAGAGAGTGGAGAGCGGCCATCAAAAAAATGGACACCGCCGTAGCCCCTCAGTTGACAGAAAAAGACGACGTTAAACAAAGAAGAAGAATCTTGGCAACGTCTAAAATTATTAAAACATATGAACCTTCGTACAGATATATAGGCTAAAGGCAGGAGAAAGATGCACATTTCTAGATCTAGTACAAAATACAAGAGGTCAACATGAAAGTAAGAAATGTCATAAACATCAACCAACCAACAACTCAGCTCAGTTACAACCAACATATCAACATATCTCTCTACTTTCACACACTCAATAAATACACACATGTAATCCTAAAAACAAATCAAAATAAACTGTGTGCATGATACATAATAATTATATACAATCACTGTAGATTAATGAAGTAACAGATCAATAAATATTATAATAGATATGAATGAATGTTGCGAACTGGCCCTCGGTTGAGATATTTTAATATCAAAAAGTGAAAAACTTCTTTAGGCCAAGGAAACAGATGGAAGGCAATTAAAGGGGGATTGCAATTTCCCATCCCCTCAAATAGTTTGCTCATAAATCTAATGAAATAAAAAACCTCGGTAACAAGTTTCCAAAACTACTACCCCCCCCCCCCCCAAGAAAGAATGAGGGCTGCCAGAATCTAAAAACCCAAATAGAAGGTATGAAAAAACAAGGGAAAATGGTATAGCTTCAAAGTTAAAACATGTTAACAGAACAAAGAAAGTTTCGGGTTTCCCCTTCATCAGCCAACAAACATACTACACAAAACACAAAAGTACGATAGTATGTTTGTTGGCTGATGAAGGAGAAACCCAAAACGTTCTTTGTTTGGTTACATGTTTTAACTTTGAAGCGTTACCATTTCCCCCCAAAAAAGCACTGTAATATTGTAATCGAACAGACTCATTCACAACAAAAAAACCAAAAAAAAACACAAAAACAACTGAATAAAATAATCAAAGGTCCTGGTAATTTTGATTAATAAATTACATTTTAAAGAGAAGTGGGCATTGGGTATGAAAAACAATCCTGTGAGAAGTAAATAAAGCCATGGATGCCACTCAAAACAAGGGAAGACAAAATTCTTACACTTACACCATACAATTCTATTTTGTATCGACAATGAATGACAATGAACAAAACACAATCAAAGGGTTTTATCTAGAAAATACATATATATATATATAAATCATAAAACATTGTCAATAAGTTGATTCATAATTCTTCAAACACCCCCCCCCCCCCAAAAAAAAAACCAAACAAACCAACACATTTCACCCCAACCCTTTGCCTGAAGTAAAAAAAAAGGTTAAAATTTGAAGCATCATCATTCAACAGCAATACCAGTTTTGAAATATAATTGTAATGCTGTACTGTGAATAAGTTAAATGATCCATTTTTGATGACATTGCTTGTACTTACTAATGTATTAAAAATAACAGTGTTTACATTCAGTCACATGGACCATATATATATAATTTTAAAAACGATTTTTGACAATGTTGTATCTGTCTGTATCTAACAGTCTAACAGAAAGGTTAAAATTATATCCAGGCACGTCACTTTTAATTCACCACACATCAATGTTTCTACCCTTTTTGAAAATGTAACAAAAGCAAGGGGGACTACACCTTCACATGGATAGATTCATTCATAATCTAATTACAGTACTATAAAAATCTGCTTGTTTAGTCGTGTGTGACATTAGCTGGATTAAAATTATTATTTTTTTATACATTATATATATATTTTTCCCCCTCAAAATCTTAACATAGCAGCCTTAGAACCGTGTCTGAATGAAATAGTGAGAACAATTCTAAAACACAATTTTTAAAAAGCATTCTAGACATTGATGTGATACTGATACCTCCTTCAAGTTAAATTAATAGACTGGGCATTTGTTCTAATAATGTTGAATTGAAATCTTTGAGTTAAAGAATATATTGTCATGGGGCACAAAATGAAGAAGCATTAGTTGCAACAAAATAAATTAATCTAAAAAAAAAGAAGGAAGGTAGGATCTATTTACATGACTTTAAAACCATGTTAATCTATTACTATGACATCAGCACCTGAAGCAGTGGAAGCCGGAGGAACTTCTTGTGCTTCCTCTCCTTGTGCACTGCTACTTTCAACGGTTGCTCTGTCATTACTTACATCTTTCTTCAGCTCAGCTAAAGCACTCTCTTTTTGGGCGAGAAGTTCTTTCAGTTTTTGAAGCCTTTGTCCCTGGAGACCCGACCTTTCCTGTCCGCAAATAATCTTGCGTAAAACTTGTATATTTTTTTCTAGGGATTCAACGCTATTGGGTTGATCGATTGTGGCAGGCGCATTGGTTGATGGACTAACAGTAGAGGTTTTATCCTGGGATGAGACAATATTTGAACCGCTGGCGGGGCTAGCAGTGGAAAGAGTGGTAGAAGTGGTTGATGAAATTGAATATGAAAGAGTGGTGATTTTGTCCGAAGCTGTGCCAGTGGATGTTGACAGATTGGAATGCAGACCACTCACTGACGAAGCCAGTTTGCTTGTCACGTCTGGTGTGCTGGCAGTGGTGATGGTTGTAGTGGTGGCAGATGATGAAGAAGTGACAGTGCTGACTGCCCTTGTGCTTACACGAGTTGTAACTGTGCTGCAGGTGCCACTTATACTATTTACTGCTTTAGAAGAAGATGAATTAACCGTGGATGTGGAGCTTTGAGTAGACGGAGCAACAATGACAAGGCCAGATCCACTGACAGCTAATGCAGGCACTGCAGGGATAGATCCTGTGTTAACAGCAGAAACATTTGGTGCTCTAATTATCACATTTGAGGACAGGCGCATTTGCCTTGATCCGATGCTTGGAGCTATAATTCGTATGTTCTGGACTGTACCAGTGCTACCCCGAGGAGCAGTGGTAATCAGCTGAATGTTCTGACCCAGCAATGATCGGACTGAGCCAGCTTGGACAGTTGTAGTCACAGGCTGTGGATTATTTTGGGGTTCTGTTTTGATGACAACACCAGGGGGTAGCGGATATTTTTTCTCCAGCCGTCGCCGTTTAGCAGCACGCTTTTCTGGTGACATTTCTTTGTCAACGCTCCTCTTACGCTGTGGCAAAAGACTACTGCTGAGAGTCATATGTGTTAAGGGACTACTGTTTGCTGGTGTACCTAACGTTGCAATACGAGCTGGTGTTCCGGTGGCAGTGCATCCTGGTACAATAATCCTAAAACATCGAGGACCAGTAGCTGTGCTGTTGGATGCCACTTGTGTGACTGAGGTCACTGCAGGCACAACTGCTCTCGGCCTACTACTACGCAGCACAGTCGTAGAAGCAGGGGCAGCGAGAGGAGCTACTGCAGAACTTAATAGTGTTCTAGATGCGGTACTTGTCATCATAATGGATTGTGAAGCAGATGTTGATAAATTTATGGCAGATGCTGAAGACGTCCCGACAAGGGACACGAGAGAGGTAGAACCATGGGGAAGACTAATAGCAGCTGTGGTCATGACGGACGAAGGGATGAGCTGAGACTGTCTGCTGGTGAGTGAGGCCTGTGAAGGACAAGTGGTTGGAATGCAAGTTGTGGCTATACGAGAGCTTCCTAACAAGGGAACTGTGGAGAGAATATTATTTGTGTTCAAAGAGGTGGGAACCATGTGAACCCCTGATGAAATGGGGGCACCAGGCAACATGACAGTGGAAAAACGCGTCATGGCAAAAGGCTGTTGTGTTGGATTTGGACCAGAAGCTCGAGCTTGGACCATCTGTGGATTTGGAAGTCCAGGTACAGGTTGGTAGATAAGACGGCATGCGCCACCTGGCTGAAGAGCATTTGAAGGCAAAGTGACAGCCGAAGGGGTGGTAGGGCGTTGCTGTGAGGCCCCTGCCAGTATTGGAACAAGGAAGTCTTTCCCATCTATTTTCACCATGTAAAAATGTGGCGAGGTGGCACTACCACTTATAGGTGGTTGAATGACAGGAGGCGTTTGCTGCGACAATGTTGTCATGTTTGACACACCGCGAGCTACAATATTTCCAGAAATTCCTAACAATGATCTTGGTAAACTTAAAGTTGTTACAGGAGCCAAAGACGTGCTTAAGTTGAAAGGTTGTTGAGTCTTACTAGCTGGTCCTGGTCGTTTCGTTTTCACAGTTTTTTCACTATCATTCTTCCCAGAAGTTTTACCTGCTTTTACTACGGAACTTTTGGGATAGACATACACTAGGCTCCTGCCCTGAGGATCCTTCAAATGTTCAACTCTTTCCTGAGAAGCTATAGTTTGACGTCCCTTCTGACTATTCTCTGTTGATGATCCTTCTATACTAGTTTTGGTTTTGTGATTGGTTTTAGTTGGTGATTTCTTTTTGTCAAATCTCTCTTTTGAGTCTTTATCAGAGGTTTTCTGATTTAACCTCTCTTTTGAATCTCGGTCGGAAGTTTTTTGCGTTATATGCTTTTCATTTGGTACATCTGAAATAGGTGGTTTTTTATGTAAATCTTGCTCTTTGACAATGGTCACAGCAGTCTTCTCCTGATTCAGTACTGGTGACTGCTGATTTTCAACAATTTCTTTGTTAATTTCCTTCACACAAGCCTCAGGTCTAGAATCATCAGGACAAAGAGATTTCTTTTGATTTGAACGTTTAGATGAGAAATCGTCCACCAAGTCGTCTTCTGAAGGTTCAACATAGCACACATTATGGTTCCTTTTCCGCAAACTTCTACCGCGTGGGTTAACAAATTCATCCTCTGAGTTGTGTTCTAAAAGAGCTTCCTCAAATATGTTCTTATAATCACGGACCACACGCTTTGACTTGGAACACTCAATGGCATTCTTTTCACACATAGCAGACAAGCAGCTAACTCTTTCTGATAGATCCATGTTAAAGTTAAATTTTCGAACCATAGAAGTCCCTTCGGAGAGAAAGCAATCCCATTTCTTTAACACCACATAACATGGGAGGAACTTTTTCCTTAAGTACTTGCAATGTTTGGCAACATCAACAAAACGTCGCTTCACTTTGGGTAATTTCTGTCTCACTTTGATTGATGAAGGATATATGATATTTTCTTCGCAAACATTGTCAACTTCTCCATTAGTTAATGTATCTATTCCTGAGTGATTGGGAAAACAATTATGACCATTTGCAGCACTTATCAGGGTGTCACTATTTACAGAAGATGTGACTTGCTCACTAATCAAAATATCATGAACATATTTTTCCTGCACAAAAATATTGCTTGGCATCTTTGAATCTTCACTCGATTTCCGTTTATCAAAATCACTAGCCTCCCTTTGACTTTGCATGTATTTTTTATGTTTCTTTTTAGTCTTTTTTCCATCCAACATCTGTATTTGGTCCAATTCAGGGCACATTTTAGAGGACTCACTGCAAACTTTTTCTACAACTCCTGATCTAGGAGAATCCACAATGTTTTGACTGGAGATCTCTAGATCAGCTCTGCTCACCCTAGATTTGGAGAGTGGCTTGGATTTACACGCAACAAGTCCATTTTGTTCAGCAACAGTATTTTCTACAATGGCTGATGCTGGTAATGAAGGTATGTCGTTATAGTAGGCAGGTACCGATGACATGATGGGAGACTTGGTCCCTGAAGCAGAGGTGGAAAGACCTGTGAAGATAGCTGTGGCAGTTGTGGTGGTGTCTGTGGTAATGTGTGCGTTAGACACAGTGCAGGAAAGTGTCTGGTTTTCGTTCAAAATGCTTGAACAAGAAGATGTGATCACTTGTGAAGATTTCTTGTGACCAGCTGGCAATCTTATGCCATGACCAGTGGGAAAAGGATTTTGTAAAAACTTTGATGGGGACTTTGGGAAAATTCTGTCCATTGCCTCCGCAACATCTGAGGAGACTCGTCCAGCATCTAAAGCATTTGGATAAGAACCTGATCTAGATCTCCTTTGGTTAACAATCCCAACAGGTCTATCAATATCAGCCATTGCAGATGGAATAATGCAAGAAATACCTCTCTCTTCTCAAGAACTTTACAAAACCGTCCACAAGAACCATCGTTGTCTGTTGAAAATGTTTTAAAAAATAACTCTTCAGCTAAGATGACTGAATCTTATTACAATCTGACATACTTCACTAAATGCAGAGATGATGAAACATGAAAGTGAGACGAGCAAACTGATGGATTGCTTTCATTGCCATCATCCAGTACACCTAGATTGGAATAAAAGAAAAAAGATATTGTAATCATTGAAGTGGAGTAGATTTTATACTACCTTGCAAGGCAAAAGCTCTTAAGAAGAAATCAAAGTTCAGTCTCGCACCACTGAAATCATACAATTACAAGGCATGAGTGTGGAAAGTGACTCTGAAGAAGATCATGGTTCAATTAAGTTTATTAAGAACAATGGCAAATTATAACACAATGTTGGTTCAACAAATGAAAAATAAATAAATAAATAATCTTACTCTCCCCAAGAAACCTCAAAATCTTTTTCTATTTTACTTTGAAGGCTAAATAAATGAGCTTATATCTCTATTGGTTGCCTCAAAGCAAGTAACGGCCCTTTACAAAGAACTTAGGAACTGAGGTAAGTTGAGTGACACCTACAGAATATCTCCATATCACTTAAAAAACCACACCCATGTTGCAATTCAAAAAATTAAACAATGAAGGATGGGGAAATGATTCCTATTAACATAAAGAACAAAAATCAATTGATCAGGAGGGAGATTACTTAGAATCAGCTGGCAGCTATTCCTATCAAATAAAATCAAACTTTCATTACAATAATATGGTTTGTATTAGTTTACTTCCTACACTTGACATCAGAAGACCTGATAAATTGTGAAAATATATAGTCTAAATGAAAATAATTATATTTTTAAAAAAAACAACAAACAATTTTTTAAAAGGGGGTGAACATCTTTACTATAAATCAACTCATCAGCAAAAAGTAAAATCAATATTTTATTTAACGAAAGAGTAAAATTCACTGTATCAAACAATTCATGAGAGAAGGATATTCAATTAAGCAATCAACCTTTTTATTTAACAAAACTGCTGACCGAAAGAATGCTTTATAATTAACTAAAACTAGTCAACTCAACATTTCTGTAATTAAACAAGGAAAGAATGATGGCTTTTCACTTCACTGTCAGTAGTTAGATTATAAGCTGGTAATGCCAATCAATAGAAATAATCACAATAAATGGCATTTAAATTTATACAGTGCTTATCCATGATTGTCACCATGCTCTAAGCGCTTTACAGCAGAACATTTGCTCCAGGGCAGAAACGGAACACTCAACACATTATACGCCACCCACTGCCTGTTAGGCATGAATTCAATTTTTGGACCAGGACAAACACTGCTCACAACTGAGGGGACCTCCTAATTCAATGTCCATCTCCAATAGGAAGGTAAGCAGGGCAAAGTGTCTTACCTAAGGACACAAGCGCGGGTGAGCCAGTACATTTCATTATGTATGTTTTTTGTCGTTCACTGGTATAGATCCTAGGTGGTCATCTGTCTGCCCCCTAGCCATGATAGACGTTGCTTGTCAGCACCAACAATCGAGTCGTGCTCACTGTTGGGCCACAGACACCCCCAAAATGTTTCACCACCTTTACCAATTAGGTGGATTAGCCTAATAGCCAACTTGCATTTTAACCTCAGACCCAAACAATAAAACTGTTGATCTCCAGTTTATCCGTGCCAACACCTATTACCATGTGCCAGGGACAAGATTACAATGACTTCTCCCAACAGCTTGGAAATTTTAACAAAACGAATCTCTGGCTCGTCATGATTTCTACATTCCCAAAGTGTATTTTACAATACTTGAAGCTTTCAAAAGTCAACAGTTTTTTCAGAGTAAGTGAAATCCATTCTTTAGTAAACAGTTATTTGGCATGTAACACTGAAAACCATAAACATTCCCTGTTCATTACAGATTCCTCCCGCAACATGCATCTTCTTACCCAACATGACGATGTTGATTGGAAGCTGTGTGTATAGAACAAGTAGAGTTAAAGCGTAAAAAGAGTCTGGGCTCTTTATCTAACAAAGAATAAAATTAGGATGTGACATCAACATTGATGAGATTAGAGATCAGACATATTTAGACATCTCTAGTTCAAAATGAAATCTACTACTACTAGTCTACAACTTTTATGTCCCCTCCATGTTTGAAATAATATTTGGCTTTCACTCAAGAACAAATTACCAGTAATAGTATAGAGGACGACTTGGAAAAAAATTAAAAGACCAAACATCCTTTCTATGATGAGACAGGCTTTTCTCCACCTCTATTCACATTCACAAAAAGACTAAGAAACTGAACAGTTAATACACACAAAAACCAAACATTCTATAATTATAGTATATGAGTCTTCTGCAAAAGAAATAATATCACTGTGGAAATATCAGGAATACCAATTACCAGTGCATTATATTTCTAAAGACACAAAGAAGATAAAAAGAAAAGAAAAACATTTGATTACATCAGTGTAAATTTGAGTAAACTGAAATTAACACAAACGGTTAACTTTTCAACGTAATGAAATGAATAATGAATGATTAGGGCTAGGGCTTGGAGGGTACAAGTACAAGGCCATCAATGGCATGGGTGACCAATGGATGGGAATAAAATGCCTAAAACCTAAACTGTACATTTACCAAAAGTAAAAGACGAAATATTGAAGGATGACTCATGCTTGGGGGCTATCTCTATTCTATAGTTATTATTATAATTATAATTATCATGCCCGCCCATGCCTTGCACAGGTCAAGACACAACAAACTCTTCTTTTGAGTCAAGTCAAATTAGGTCCCACAACGCAGCAAACTTTTTGTCATCTCCACTCAAACCATCATAGTCATAGTCACAAAAAAGTAAAAGCCTTCTTTCTACTTCTGACTCAAGTTCAAGTAGACTAGACTAGTCTTACTAAGTGGTTCATCCAATCCATACATAATTATAATTAATTAATAATGAAGGAGAAACTAGATAACACTGAACTGTCAGTGCAAACATAAAAACCAAACTCTACTACTCTACTCTACACTTCATCAAAAGAATGAGAATATCAACACTAAATTATTAATTAAGAGGGCCTTATCTTGCTACACATTTAAATTAGCTACTCTCCTTACTCTTCCTCTTACATCTTCTCCAGCCTACTAGCCTAGACTCACTATTTCTATGACAATACAACAAAGTGACATGGGCATCCTGACTTACTTTTTTTGTATCCCCTACTCCTAAAAAAGTAAAAGTTTGAATGGATGAAAATTTATCTTCCTACACAATAAGGTGATGTAAAGGTCTATCTTAAAAGTCTCATTCTAACTATTCAGTAAATGCACCGGCTTCCAGACAAATCTAAAGAGAATAGATCCACCAAGACTAAGACTAAGACTAAGAATAAGAAGTCTACTTCTGATACGTTTCTGTCTTTATATTTGGAAGGGTCAGTCAATGCCCAATTATCTCCCTTGCCACAACTTTCCATGAGACAAAAAAAATGAACCGGAGCTTTGGAGCTTGTATATATAACAAACTCTAGATAGTTACAAATTTGAAGTCATGGTCCTCAAATCACGTTTATGAACTTACACGCAAAGGAATTTGTTGACAACTCGAATCTGATCAGCGTGAAATGAAGTCAGTCGGTCATTCTCTCCCTTGTCATTATTCTCCACACAGCAGGCCTCAAACCTATAACTGCAATCGGTCGAGCACGTTACTTTAACACTGAACTTAAAAATGGGTAAGCTGTGCCTGTACTAATCCAGATTTGTGAACAATTACAATACAGTCGATTTTTGGGTATGTAACATGAAAATTACACCTGACTGGATAATAATAACCAGGGCTGCTTCAGTTCGCCAAAAACAAAATTTTGCCCCGGAAAATAGAACATTTAGCGAAATAGCGCCATCTCTGGGATAAAGAAAAAATTTATTAAAAAGGAGGGGATAACTCTAAATGAATAAAAAAACGATCACGTGATTTGCCTTTCCTCCAGATGGTTTCTGAGTTCTCGCGCCAATGCTAAATGAGTTTTATAAATTATTTGACTCACAGGCGGGCAGCATGCGGTCTATGTCCCAAAATGTGGCTGCGAAAGCATTTTGACCGGCACAAGAGCAAACAGAGGGAAGATATGCTGTATTATTGGAGGCCATATTTCAACATCTGGAGTCATTCAAATGTGTCAGAATCATCTTTATTATTACCCAGCCAATTATAACTCATTCTACCACGCAGACCACCCTATGCGTCTAGCGGCTCACTAAAGCAAAAATGTTGCCCATCTCTGGTAGTAGAGATAAAACTAGGAATAAAAACATTTTGGTGTTGACTCCCATTGCCTCTTTGTAGATTGCGGATGGGGCTGCCCTAATATCTTGAATATTGTATTGCTGTACCTATATCTTTTTCTTTTTATAAGTACACTGTAATAATACTCTTATGCCCAGGTGGCAGCTATCAGTTCTCCTATAACTGAATAGTAACCACTGGTTGTGACATTATAGCTGACTAACTCACATAGGCCTAGTAGTTAGTAGGCAATTTATTACCATATTCTATATGGAACGTGGGCGTTTCCAGATCATGGGAATGCAAGAGGTGTTACAAGGCGGTGAGGCAACCTCAACCTTATGTGAGTTGTTCCATCAATCTTCTATCAACCTTCAGCCTTCTTTCATCTACCTATGTGTTGATATATTATAGTTCATTGACTACTAGACTATTAACTACTGTCTACTTTACGTTGCCTCGAATTTTTGTCTCATTCGTTTTTCTTTACTTCATTATAACCTATCCCATAGCCGCAGTCTTCTTGAGTACGCACAGGGTGTGCACTCTGGCCACTGGTCATTGCTATCCTTGTTTGTTGTTGCTGTTTTGTTTGTTTCTTTTTAGACTGTGTCTCGACCACCTTCCACAATATACGTGGTTAGTTTAGTTGTTGGGGGTTTTTTTCACACCCTATCTTTTTATCTTTTTTCCTTGGTTTCACCATTTTTCTCTTATCTCAATTATTAACTATTTTAATTCTCAGGAGCCATCTTGTCTAGCTATCCAAAACCGGCAACTTGCTATTTTGCTTTTGCGAATACACACTGTGTGACCCACGCAGTTTGTATTCTCAATCTTTTCTATCTATC
>JARFNW010039302.1:0-14344 GCA_031763155.1 Dirona albolineata | reverse complement strand
CCCCCCCCCCCCCCCCCCCCTTCCTCTCTGCCCATCTCTGTTTGTTTTCCTTTTAACCCACATCCCTGCCGTTTACAATCATAGTGCGTTTCAATACTGGCATTAATGTCATGACCTGTTCAATACAGTATTTTATTCGATTTGAGTGGTGACCTAGATACGTTCATTACTTTGTCGAATTGAAACTCGTTTCTGTCTAGACGTGGAAATTGATCAAGACAGATAAACAAAGCCACAGCGCCAGATTGAACATTCGAGCCGGCAACCAATGATAAACAGTCGGAAAATGTTTGAGAGCAATGCAGTGACAGTGACAGCAATATGTATATATAGACAACAGATAATAACAGGAAAGTGAATACCAAAAATGGGTTTGGAACCTGTGCCTTTAGTGATATTACTGATACCATCAAGAGTCAGTCACTCAGCCATTAGAGGCGGCTTTGGAAGATAATATACATTATAGCACTGCGACACTGTATCACTTTCCTGTTTTTCATGTATCTACACGTTACATAATGTCTCAATAGTGGAGATCACTGAGATTGAAGATCAGTTTAGACCCAAAGGCATTCCATTTTTGGAAATACGGCGATGAAATGGCAATATAGATACTTATTAAAGAGAATCAAAGTTAAACACAAAGTTTCATGAATTTTCGTCATATTGTACCTACTAGTAAATGGGTGATGTGCATGGGAGGGGGCAATGACAGAGCCGTGTGATGATATGGGGGAAGTGCCCAGGTCACGGTGACATCATCGGTGGCAGAAGCTAAGGATGTCAGTAGCAGAACCGTGAACAAAGGAACGTAATTGGTTCTTGTTTGTAGGATCGAAGATGGCGTAATCTCGCACCTGTGGCCACGGTGTCGACATGATCAGCACAGTAGCGTGGTAAATATCTACCGTAGCGTACTACTACGCTCAGACCGATTTAACCATCCTGCAGGAAGACAGACATCTCTTCTGGTGATCAATACCAATAATAGTAGTGCAGTGTTTTCTTTTGTCGGTTTGGATTAGAGCACCTCAACGATATCAATATTTGACAAATTTCCTTTCACTCCCGCCGGTTGGGTGATTTCGCGACTGCTCTCTTTATTGCCACCATTGAATCTTGGTATTCGAGGTTTGTGAAATTATATATGTGATTCATTGGTGTTAAATTACTTGTGTTTATTATTTTTGGACTGGAATTTCTCCCATTGTTTGTGTTGTCAATCGTTAAACGTCTGCGACTTTCTTTAAGTTCGTTTTGTAAACATAATGTATTTTTCTTGGAATGTTGTTCGGCATTGTTCGGTTGCTAAAAGATAGGGATAAAAACAGAAGCCTGGATTTAACCTTAAAAAAACCTAAACATTTCTGTATTGAATATTTTCTTGTGGATATCAATTGAGCAGAACTGGTTGGGTTTATTCAACTAGACGATGTTTGTGACCAGTGTTTTGGGGTGGTATTAAGTAAAATAGGGGTGGAATTACGCCAGACCACCTTACACTAAATATTATATAATATGTAAATAGACTATGGTTGTCTTTTATGTTTTAGACAATATATATATATATGCGACCCGACCACACTGCGTATTGGCCCGCACGTTCATTGAATAGAGCCTCACTACTGAATATAGACTCGAACTGTCACTCATGGGGCATTGCATTTCATGCATTTTATGGGTACATTTCATGGGCCACCATAATTGACGTTATAACGGGCATTGGATGCATTTTTATAGGCTCCCATAGTTGGCGGTACAACGGGCATTGGTGGATGCATTTTTATTTATGGGTTCGATCGATTCAGCAGGCAAAGCAATTCGTTCATTAAAAGATTGATGAATGTAATAACATGTTTGGTGAAATTATAAAAGTTAAACCCTACTGATCAATAAAGATAAGTTAAACCTCACCGATCAGGCCTAGATTAAGATACACACACACCCACACAATGCGAATGTACTATAGGCATAACTAGTAAAAGGATTATAGTAAGAAAAGGCTTTAAAATGTTATTAAGTAGGCATTAAGATAGTAATGGCAAAATAAAGTAACATCGCTACTAACATTCCGATTATATAATTCGCTGCTTGGGGTATTTAGTTACTCATTTTCATCTCTCTATTTATGAATGTCCAGAATGATAGTGAGACCACCGGGTACATGGTTGATAAGATCTGGGTTTGTTGTCCGTATTCACATACAACTCTCAAAGACTTTACATTATTTTTTAAATTGATTTTCATTTGTATAGGTTTGCTCTAGCATGCTACCGTGTTCATAAAAAATGGTATGCGACTGTTGCTGATAACAATTCCAAATTAAATAATCATTCATGTATTTCTTGTACTCTTTGGATGTAACGGATTCAACTGAGCTTATACACGAAAAGGGGCCGGGGGTGAGGGGGTAACAACGAGGACAATCTGGTATAGGGCAGACCAAGCATGGAACACGAGTCTGAGGTGATTACAATAATGAAAAACTGTTACTTTGAAATTTCCAACGGTCGCTATATTTCTAGAAATCCAAATGTCATGTCGAAATTACAGGCTACCCTCCTGAAATCGGACACACATTCATAACAATATGTTTTGTTTTGTTGCGTTCCAATTGGCAAGTTGTGTTTTTACGTAAGTGTATGGAGTATGGATTCATTGGATTAAGTTCATTTCCGGGAACCCTACGTTCAATTCACATTACTATGGTGCTATTCGGTGCCGACCATAGAATAGGAAGTTACGAAGTGTTATTTATTCTGTGGTGCCGACCAACATTCGACGAATTGATTTTGTTATCTTCCTAGAATCTCCACGATAAACCAATGGCAATTTTAAGAGTGTATTCATTGGTGTGATTACCACATCTGTTACGTCCCTCGCCGTCCAGGTCTGACTGGTTCAAAATTTCACCAGATGTTGAGTGCTATAAAAAGCTTCGATTTGAGCCGTCAGCGGGCGATACGTGCCGGATCATGTTTATTTGGAATACGTTGACTCATGTAGAGGTTTACGTTACCCTTTATTTCACTGTTATACAGTAACGTTTGCGTGTCAATGTAAGCGAATGACATGAGAGTGAAAGTGTGAAAGACACTAAACTAAACTAGACCGAAGTTGTCTATATTAAATCAAATAAATGGCAATTTCCTGTATGTGTTGATAAAGGTTTGTCTTATCTTATCTTACTTATCTTATCTTACTTATCTTATATTACATGACATACGCATACTCGCGTATCTTATCTTACTTATCTTATATTACATGACATACGCATACTCGCACTGCAACACGAAGTCTAGATTTGATATACTGTGTGTGATACCATACTTCAGCCCGTGTACACCCCCAACGTGTGACTGCGAATGCCTTTGAACATCACGTAGATATATCATGCTTGGCTTCAAAGAACAGAATGATGATAATGTACATTTATGAAGCTAGTATCCACTATCATCACCATGCTCTAAGCGCTCACAGTAGCACGTTTGCCTCGAAAAAGCAACGGATCACTTAATACGCAATACGCAGCCTGTTTGGTGCGGACAACGTTGCTTACAACAGAGGGGACCTCCGAATTTAACGTCCGTCTCCGATAGGACGAGGTAAGCAAGGCAAAGTGCCTTACCTAAGGCCACAAGCGCCGGTAATCCAATACGTTTCATTGTATGTATAGATAGTGTAGTCGACGGGTTTTGATTATAGTCGGCCACCCGGCCATTTACTATGAACGTTGCTTCGCACACCAACCGCCGAGTCATGTTCACTGTTCGACCACTGACGCCCCACGATGTATTATAAATTCCAAATCATTGTCACATACTGCTCATTCTAGACGGACAAAAGTCACCTGGCAGTCACCTTAAGGAAAGGCGATTTACAATACGGTTCCCGGAAGCGAAACGGATATGAACCCAATGCAATATAGGTTCACATCCTGTTTCATGGTATAAGACGATCTTACACGTATCTGGATCTCCGAAACAACGAAAACGTACTGACATTGTCATGTACTTCTGCATGCTATCTTAGATTTCTAATAATCAACTTAGACTTGATGATCTACAATTGCCTCACTCAACCCAAGTGTAGAAATGATTACCTACCACTTTACAAGTGTGGAAGTATCTGCGCTCGACCTGAATAGTGACAGAGTGACATATTATTGTCATTGTCCGCTTCACGTTACGGAACCCGGGATTAACATTGGCTCCATGGGGTTCAAGGCTCTTAAGACGTACTTTTTCCTTACCCTGGGCCTATTCAAACATGGCGAAAGCAAGTCGGGCTAAATTCGCGTCTGGACAGTTACTGCCTAGTAAAGAAATGAAGACTGCGTTTGGTGACACCGCTGGGTATTGGGCTGGCTTTTCTTTTGTTTTACTGGGGTGGGGCAGTCACACGTGTGAACGCAGTCTTTAGACCAGCTACTCGTGGCATTTTCAGCTCGACTTAGTGATATGGTGATATTGATTCGACTCGTGTAAGTCAGACATTGAATTATTCTCAATATTTACTACCGCAGAGATTGACGTGATTACTATAATGAATAAATCCAACGCTTAGCTCTATCTCTCATCATGTGGGCCATGGTGTGACTCATCAGCTCGCCCTGCTGTGGGCCAAAAACGGCCCGCCAGCCGCCATTGACCTAGATTTGTCGGCCCGCCAAATTATCGAGCGGGAGCGTTTTCGTTTGTATAGTGTGGTTGAAATCGACCGTGCCTTGAATTCACCCGGGCAACGGGAGGCGGTTTGGTGTTGCTGGGAACTGTGTGGTAGCAATGTGTAATGAGGTGCCTCAGAAAAACGTATCCGAACCGAACACACGGCGCCGAGACTGCCTTTTCCCGCTTACCTTATTATTTTGTATTTTGTTTCGTGTTTTCTGTTTGTTAGTTTATACAAGCGAGACCCGTAAAGTTGCAGTGTTTGATAGTTGATTTTCATTTGTTTTACACTTGTTTTGTTGTTGCGTTCCTACTATTTTTGTACATGTTATCATGTGTCCTTGTTCAACTTCTTCTTTTAGAGGGGGTGGGGGTGACGTAGAATCTTAGCTTCCGGGAAGAAACAAATTGTAAAAAGTGCCATTGTTTTATTGACGATTTTAGATGGACAAAAATAATTTCGCATAAAGAGTGCACTGAATGTGACCAAATCAGTGTAAGTTTAACATGGGGTTCCCTAAAATGTTGTCAATGAAATGGATGGGTCCATAGAATTACTAGAGGGAGTGGCTTTTGGATATAGGCTTCCGATTAGCATTATCAACAATTGAATTATCGTATATTGAATGAGACTTGCTACTGAGGTTTCACTATGCCTGTGTGTCTGGATGGTTGTATGGCCTTTATCGTGGTGATATGAATCAGCTTGGTAGGCTACATAATGTGTAAAAAGTAAAAGTAGGGTATCCAAAGTGTAGAGGCTTGAACAGTATCAGACATTCAGCATTATGTGGTAGTTTGCCATTGCTTTACACGCTGACTTTTTACTTCCGCTAGATCTGAATAGACCTAGCTACGTATTTCTCTGCTGTATGGAGAAGGAGGACCATAAACAATATATGTTGCCTGGACTGAAAATCGTCGTTACTTGAGTGGCAGTCAGAAACTTGACCCGACTGAGCTGTCGACCTCCTTGAAGGGTCTACCCTACTTGTATAAATAATATGAGATGATTCCAATTAAATGTCAGAGGCTGTACTCTTCACTCTTCACATTATCCATACTTACACTACACTGAACGACGCGTCACTATGGCACTGTAAGGCCGCAAGGGCCGTCATGCACTGTAATAGATTTATCGGGCCATCAAATTATCGAGTGCCTTTGTACAACACTAGACGACTTATCTGGTGGCCACAGGTGAGGTTGGAATCGACCGTGTCTAAAATTCACCCAGGCAACGGGAGGCGTGTATCTATGCTCTGTCCTGTGTGCGTGCGCATATGTATGTGTGTGTGGCATATTTAGCGGACCTCTGTGTTTATGTTTATTTGTTGGTAAATGTGTGTGGTTCAGAGCTGTGTTGTAGGAATGTTGGATGCAGTGCTGCACAAGAAAAAAATGAATAATATGTATGTTGACTCCGGACAAGATTAGATTGTTTCAATGCGGATGTCGGCAGCTGAAATAGAATGCTTACTGGGAACTCAATGGTACTTTTCCAATACGTTTGTTAATACTGTCTGTTGTCCTTGGGCGAAGAGGAAGACAGTGTTTTGTGTTAAGGTCTCTTTCCATGTCTGTATTTTTGCCTTTCGTTTTGCGACGTATTCCATCCATATTTTTGGTTTAGAAATTGCTCCCCTATAATTTCCCTATAACCCTTTCCATGTCCGTAATAGTCATCCACTAACATACGCACTACGACCGAAAGTTTTCAAAATTCGGATAGGGTAGCGATTTTTGTCCTTTTGTCATCCGTGATTTTGAGCCGAATGCATCCTTCGGGGAATATCGTCAATCTTTGGCAGATGTTGTTTGCATTTCACATCTAGTTGATACTAAAATAGTTGTGATGCAATCAATCATTTCATAAATATCAAGTGTAGCTGATGCAAGGTTCCCAAAATAAACTACTCTGGTAGTCTCGAGCTGATCACAGACATTTATTTATATAATCTAATCAGTTGTAACCACCAGGGTAACAGCAAAGTGTTTACTGGTAAAATGTATGGACCTCATGGTACATTGTTGTCCAATTTACTGGTACTTGGACGCAGTGGGCTCATCAGCTGCTTGTCTATAATTCTTGATGCAGAGTCTTTCTAGCCGTGTGTTGGGTGATGAGTGGTGTAAGTCCGCATTGACATTTCGATTTACTTCTGTCATTTGCACCCTACAGAGCTTGACACATGGCTGGCCCGTACACTTCTTTTTTGCGGTATACAGGTGACTTGATAACAAACAAACGAAAAGGAGTCAACGAATCCATCTCTATGATTTGCCTTTGTACTTGTATTTTATATTATTTCTCTGATAATCACAAAACATTTGAAAGGCCTTGAAGTATAATTTAACTTTGTTGTTTTGGAGATTTGACTTAAATGGCCAGTAACATCCTTTTGAATATTTCTATTTCTATGGCTTTTCATTGAAAATATTAATATTAGTCTCTATAGATATGTTTCTTTGCAAGCACGTAAATAATAATAATTATGATAATTATATATAAAGAATGATACATTTTTTAACACAGCCTGTGCTTCTCTCTTTATTTGATGACACAGCATACACACAATAACACACCTGTTGCCCAGTCTCCACAAAAACAGCTGTGTTGAATTAACATAGCCACGCAACAATGTGTACCCAGAGTTGGCACTACTGATGCTGATAATAATAATAATATAGGATGGATTACAAACATAGACAATCTGTTGTCTAGATTGCTGTCCCAGCATTACAATTGTATTGAGCTTTCATTTTAAGAAGTTGTGTGGCTCAAGGTCAAAGGAAGATGATTTTAATTCTAACCTGTAGGAATAGTTTTAAGGATTGTAGCTTTAGAATACTTTTTTATTGCCGTAGGCAGGGTGGTGTGCACTGGAATCACTGTTCATTTTATTTTTTTAAAATATGACATCTTTTAACTTTGATTTTGCGTTGAGGATCCGTCTCCACATGTAAATATCAGTTTCAATTATAATGAAGTCTTGATTTTTAATCCTTTTTTTTTCTCCTTTGCTTCACAGAATTATCGCTACCAAGTGTCACACATCTAACTTTTATCATGAGGGATGTGAAACTAGGTTTTCTCTTGGCTGTACCAGCTGCTGTGACCATTCTCGGGATCATTTGGTTTTTGCGTAAAAAGACTGGCAAAGATAGAGATGGAAAGAAGACAAAAAAAGACAAAGAAACCACAGAGACTAAAAGTTGGCATAAAGAGGAGGATAAGCAGCCCAAGTGTGTTGAAAATGAAGGAATCACTTTAAGACAAAGAAAGATACCAGAAACTGGTGCCCGCGAAAGAGAGAGCTCAGATGGACCATTGGATTCTGATACAGAAACCTCTGTTCGAACAGACGTCAATAGTGTCGGCAGTGGTGAGGATTCAAGTCAATTAACCAACAGTGAGAAAGAAAAGGTCAGGGAAATTGTTGAGGCTGCAATTGGAGCTGGTTTGAAGCAAGCAACAGATGAAGTTTTGGAGAGGGTAGTTGTTAATGAAAGTATGGAAGTTCAAGAGGATATGGTGGTTTGCTCCTCAGCTTCTGTACAGCATAGCATGGGCAACGCAAGTGATGAATTATCAGTTAAAGCAAATAGCAACAATTCTTTTAAGGGACTAGAAATAACATCTGAAAATAGAGATTCTTTATCGACCGTGCCAAATTTTCATTCATCCACCTGTCAAACTCTGTCATCTCAAACATCGTCAGTCTCATCCTCAGTCAATAATGTAAACACAGCCTCCCCGAGCATAGATCTCTTACCCCATAACTCTTCACCTGCTCTAGGAGAGCAACAGGGCCTGTGCAGTAGTCAATCAGGCAGCGTGCCATCAAAAGACATCGCCAAAACACAACCAGGGGCTGATCTCAGTTCTTCCCTCTCGCCTTCAGACAGTGCATTATCTCATTTGTCGTGTTCATCTAAACATTCTGATAACACAGCCTCAGTGTCCGATGTTTCCAAAGTGAGACGTCCTTCAGAGGAGCAGCAAGGCAAAAAGACTGAGGAGTCAGCAGCTAATTCTAGTTCACCTGTTTGTGATAGTAACAGTGTGGTAAGTTTATCGACTCTACATTTCTGCTCCTATTTCTTGGGCATTTCATTTTATGAAAATATTTCCCTACTATTATTTATTATGTTCGCTATTTAATCAGATTCCTAATTTTTGTTTTTGCCTGGCCAAGGTAGTTTGTCACTTTGCAACTAATTTGTTGAAACAATTTATACTTGTAGTTGTCTTGTCTTATTGTTGACATTAAATAATGTAATTCTTGTATGGGGTCAATAATCAGCAACAAAAATGAGAAATTTAATAAGGCATTAAAATGTTGTAGAGAAGCACAAATTCTTTTATTAATATAATATGATAAAACTACATCGAACAAGGAGGGTACTATGGCTGTACCTATATTTTTTTTCATTGAGCTGATAATTTTGCTTAAAAATAATTCTTTGTTTAAAATGTGAAAAATTATATTAAAATAATCATGTAGATGAATAGTTGCTCTGCGAAATCCTTTTATGGCACAGACAGTTTTAAACCAAAGTAGAAAAATAGATTTATATTATATATATATATATATTGGTAAATTTCTCGACAAGATTTCTGAGGTTGATCAACTCAACACTTTCTGGTCTTCATAACATAGAGAAACATTCCAAATAGATATTATAAATATAATGCAATAAAAAATGAGAACTGAAACTAAAAATACATGGCTTACCTAGAGGCTTCATTATATAGTCTTAGATCTTGTCGTCATGGTCTAAAAATTGTAAACACGTTTGTTTCATTCCTCTTTAAAAAAAAGGTTTTTGGCTTTTGCCAATGCTCCATTATGTGAGACATAATTTTTTGTGTTGGTTGTGTACAGTGCTCGTGGTAGGAAGTTCTGCTTGACATCTCATCATTTCAACTTGGAATTTTATGCACTTTTTTTCTAGCATTTAAATGATTTAATGACCATGTGCCAGCATGGAGCTCTTAACAAACTTGAACCTCCAACTTGGGGTACCTCAGTTTTTTCTTTTTACTTCAAGCAACATCTTTTATTATTTCCCGACAGTTCATTAAGATTACAATATCACTGTATTAGGTTTTATGATCATATCAGTGGTTCTTATGTAAGCAGCCAACCCCCCATGATGACTTGCCATGCTAATACGGAGAGGTCTTTTAAAACAGATGAGGTGTACTTGTCTGGGATCTTTTTGAGTTGAAATAAGGATTTCTGAGGGGGGTGAAATTAGAAAACTTTTATAGTAGTATATATAATAATATATGTTGTGGATCCTATATTATATTCTTTTTATGTAATATAATAATGAGCTGGGCCTTGATCATGAAACTTTTTTTGGGGGGGTAGCTGTGGTTTGATGTTACTCAGGTACAAAATACTCTTGCAATTGACTAAAGTTATGAATGCAAGAACTTTGAAAACTACTGCAAATTGGAGCAAAATATAAGACATTTTAAAAGACTTGTTTAAAGACAGACTGCTCACCAGACAGTTTTTATGAAATTAGAATGCTACTACAACCAACGCCACCAGTACCATAACAACTACCATCAGCAGTGCTTGATGTATGTAACCCAACTTAAATTAATAAATGTTAGGGTCAGAAACATATATTTGCAGCTGGTGAGAAATATTAAATTATATTATTTATTGGTCCACATTTTTTAATTTGCTGTGATGCGTTAAATCAAATATTTTGTTGATCTTGCCAATGGGATGTATGTATGATATAGATGCTTCTTCTGCTTCTAAAAATAATCATTCAAGATGCGTTGCTGCAATCAACTTTGAGTTTTTACTTTAAATAGAAATGTTGCAGTGAAATTGAATATATAGGCCAGTAGAACTATTTTTATCACAAAGACATACATGACGCAAATCAATTGCAACACAAATCTGCCTCTTTTTGTCTGTCCACAGGCTTCAAAAAGGTTTTTTACATGTTGTCTGAAAATCTTAATTGCAACATCATATTTGATTGAACAAATGAATGGCGGGCCGGATGAAATGAGGCAGTGGGCGAGATGAGTGTATGCAGAGGGTCAATCCCTGCCCTTAGCCTTTTTTAGCTGTCTGGGCAATCATCGGAATTCTCTTATTGCTGGAACCAATAAAGTGCTTGGTTTTAATCAGTAAATAAAAGTTTTTATTTTATGTGTTGAAAGTGGGAGGGACGTTCACATGTAAAATTGACATGCATGGATCATTCTGATCTGGAGTCAATTTTTAAGATATAAAGATGTCATTAGTTGTAGTCGTAGTGAAAGTTGTGTGGGCACTTAGAAGAATTATTTAGGGATATGGGCCTACATTATTTTGGTGAAAATTTCTTGTTATCAAGTATTTTTTATCCAACTAATCTCTTAACAATGGCCCTGCCTTGTGTTTTGACTTGTCAAATCGTCAGAGAATGTTATTAATCTAATTAACTCCCCAGTCATCCGACATTGTATTTCATTTGAGTGTCCATTAAAGTTCAGGATAATTGATTTTTAAAAAAACAAGGGTTGCTGCCACTATTGCAGTCAATTAGTCATGGACAACAAACACCCAACTTTTCACTAAATTAGAAACAAAAAATGGAAAAAAAAATGCTTGGAACCTAAACTTGATTTTTTAAAAAGGAATATAATAAGGGCGGGGGTTAATGTTCTCTGCTATGGATTCTTAACAACTAGTTGGATTGCTTGAAAAATATTATATTCACATTTTCATACATTTACTGTTTTCCTCTAAAGGGTTCAAATGACAGCGGCAGGGGTGGTAGTGAGCAGGACAGCTCATGCCAAAATACTGAGGCACTTGTTCACTATGACTTCAACATGCCGTCAGAGATTTGTGGCAGGCTGATTGGACGTCAGGGTAGGAACATCAACTACATCAAATCCCAGAGTGGAGCCAGTGTGTCTCTCACCAACAATCCTGTCACCGCCGAATTCCAGATTTGCCAGATCGTGGGTATGTAGATCATGTTTCTAATCTTTAAGAATGTAAAGTGCCTAGTCTTAAAAGTAAGGAGTTTGTTTGCTGCATCAATGTTCAGTATTATAATATTATTATTATGATGAAAGTTATTGCTTCTGTGATGCAGGGTGAATCATACTCACATAAATATGATGGTATTCTCCTGTCATTAGCTATGGCAAGACTAGACTATTTAATTTACTGTATGATAATTATGAACAAACTGTCATCTAATATCCAACACTATGACTGTGTTCCCCTCAACTAGGTACCCAGCCAGAGGTAGACGAGGCCTTAGCCATGATTCGGAGGAAGTTCCCGTTGGGTGAAAATCCCCGTCTGACCATGGAAGCCTTTCCCCTGACCAAGCAGATTGACCCGGCCGCTGCTGTCCTCGTGCCAGATAATATGCAGGTAAATTGATATTGATAGCTATCATGCATCATCAGTCATAAACATCACAACTGAAATTTCTTCTTTCTTCTTGTGAAAACGTCACATGTACATTTTCTGGTCAGTGCGCAAGAAGGAAAATCCATGCTTGATTTGTAAATTGTCGCTTCAGATATTCAAGTACAGATTTAGCAATATTGATAATAATGATATAATTCAAGGCCCTTGATGGGTTGTTCCTCAAATTTTTTTATTTTTTTTTAAGTGCAGACATTTGTAGGCAATCTTTCCCATGAATATGTTACATACCCAGCATTTTTTTTCTTCTTTCTTATTCTTTTTACTAATGCTACACTGGCATAGAACTCCACTGTAGGAATACACTCCAAAATCGGTTATAACAAATTCTTGTGGATAGTAAGCATAATACATTTTGTTTTAACAAAATCAAGGGACGTTACTCAGAGAAATCTTTCACTGAATTTCATCGTTGCTTCCCTTGTCAGTGAATGCTAAGTTGGGTGTCAATGTTTGGTGGATGGCGGGGATTTAGGGTTTTACATTATTTGTGTTTGTTGGTCAGAGTGAGGCTTGATTGATACTGATACATAAAGTAGAAAGAGCTGTTACAGTGAAAAGTCATGTGAACAGGGACACAGAATCCTTTTGTTCCAAATGCATATATATATTCTGTTATAGAGTTGGGAAAAGTTTATAATAGACCCTACAATTTATAGAACAAAAATCAAGGATTTTCATTATAATCATTTTGGAATGCAACTGTCAATATGCTTCTGGTTCCCTTGAAAGCAGAGGACCCCCAATGATGACTTGCCATGCTAATACGGAGAGGTCTTTTAAAACAGATGAGGTGTACTTGTCTGGGACCTTTTTGAGTTGAAATGAGGATTTCTGAGGGGATAGAATAGGAAAAACATTGAATTACTGCAATGAATCATTAATTGAGACCAACAACAAAATAGAAAACAATAGACGTTTAAACTGAAGAAAACTCTTTTTTAACTTCTTACAAACCCCCCTCGCCCCCAGTAATCCCATAACTTATTGGGTTGTGTTATGTATTTATTTGTCTAAAGAATAAAAATAAGAAACTGGGTACATCTGTGTATATAGTGTGTTGTGAGCCACATGTTACCACTTTTCATGCATTCATTGCTTCACTTCAGGCTCTCTTCATTATTCTTTTTTTGTTTGTTTTTTTCCTGTGGTTCAGCCTCTGTTAATAAAGAGTTGTCTCCATTTCTGTCTACAACTCTCTACCTCACAGACATTATTACTTTTATTTGTTTTGACTGTAAATCTCACGTTTCTCTATATTTTTCATTTGTTTTCCCTACAGCTAAGCCTGCCGGATGGGGCGTCTGTAGAGGTCTATGTGTCCACCATAGTGGACGCTGGCCATGTGTTTGTGCAGCAGCCAACACATCAGTCGTTCATGACGTTAGAGAAACTGAATTACTTCCTCAACTCTGTGTACAGCCAGGATGAAAGCATTCCATCGTTACCTACCCCTGTCGAATGTGAGTGAAGGGTTTTTGAGTTGTTTATCGTTTTATCCTTGGATTGTTTATGATTTCATATATAAACTCCCCACACTTGCAGTGGGCTTTATTATTATTCCGCTCCTCTCTTTACCACTCCCTCCCCCCTTCTTCTCTCTTTTTCTTTTTGTTATTACTCTTGGTCACTTTACCAGAGGTGCAACCTGTATGTAATTTAATGCTCAATATGCAAATGTAAAAAACACTGGATTGAATTTGACTTGGCTTGTTGAGTCCATCTGATAATTTGTTAATCAATTTTGTATGGAATCATTTCCATAGTCAAGTGATTAATTGTTAAATTACAATACTGGTGTTGATGTGTATAAATCTCTCATGCTTACCTAGTATTGGTAAGGTATATATTGTTATCAGTATTGAGGCACCATTTGCTCCTAGAATACCACTTGATGTCTTCTCCCATTAATTTTCCTTGGTACTGTGCTCAAGTTATGTGTCATTTGCATTTGATCGCTTTCATGGAATAAGAAGTTTTGTTGCAAAGCATAGATTTTTACAGCTTGAAAAATGGTCTGCTTTACTACGAGAATTAATTTTGATGGGAGGCAATAGATTTATTAGTGAACTAGTGAAAAGATACATCATCGTATGTTAAATCTAAAATTATTTTGTTTTTGATTTATGATGATAATTTTTTTTGTGAAAGAGGGAGAACCCCCACCCCCCCCCACCACCACCACCACCACTACCATCACCACCA
>JARFNW010039191.1:0-14349 GCA_031763155.1 Dirona albolineata | reverse complement strand
GAGAGAGAGAGAGAGAGAGAGAGAGAGAGAGAGAGAGAGAGAGAGAGAGAGAGAGAGAGAGAGAGAGAGTTAACAATCATGTTACTGACAACAATCATTCATGTTACTGACAACAATCATTCATGTTACTGACAACAACCATGTGACTGCCGACAATCATGTTACCTAATCTTATCTCTGACATTGTGGCACTGCCTTGCTTTCTATTTTCCATCTATTATCATCATCAATGAGTTCGAATCCTGGTTGAAGCTACGAATGAGGAGTCCAAACTTGGGAAAGACTTCTTACAATTAAGTTTTTATCTCATTTGACTTAGTTGTGAGTGACTACCTGGCTGCAGGCAGAGAAAGATATTGTTGGTATGTTAGTAACTGTCTGGTCTACTGTACGTTCCCTATGGAGTTGTTGAGAAGGACATTGAATGACATGACCTGCTGGGGGATAAATGATGTAAAGTCTGTGAACCTGTAACACATACCGGCGTAATACAGAATTTAAACCCATCTTTATCTCTATCAGCGCTCCCTCAATCTTTATTCTGTCATTACTATTGAACTAAATATATCAACATGGTCACTTTAACAATGAAAACGTGATTGAAAATATATTAGGAAAACCAGGGAATCATCATAGCATCTAAATATTTAAAGAGAAAAACACGCTCTATTCCCTCCCCCTCCCCCCTCTCCCCCCCCCACCAGCATTTTCATCTTTGAGACTTGAAACTTGTCCTAAAATCTAGGAACTTTGTTGGCGCCCACTGACGTTTACCACAAGACCCTGCAATTTTAGTCTAGAGACTTGGAACTTGTCCTAAAACCTGGGAACTTTGTTGGTCTACCCTGACATTTACTACCAGAACCTACCCGAAGAATGCGATTGAAATCCTCTTTGTCCACACGAAGGAAGTGACAGTTGTCTTCCCTTAGAATGATGGTGGCCGCCCTGTGAGGGAAAAGAAGAGGGATAAACCTGATGACAAACAAGTGGAAATGCAAGGAAAGTTAAAATATGTTAGTACGCTGTGCCGAACAGGCTTGCTCTACTGTATGTTCCCCAGGCAGTTGATGTGGATATTGAATGACACATGTCTACTGTGGGATAAATGATGAAATGTCTGCAAGCCTGTACTTGTAGTGGAGGGAGGGGGGGGGGGGGGAAGACATGTTATATAAAACCATCTTTATCCTTGCCTATATTATCATAAGACATGGCCTTACCTTGGAGCATCGTTCATGAGAGCCAGTTTGCCGAAGTCTTCTCCTTCATTCAAGACACACACCACACCCTGTGAATAAATCAGATAGAAATAAAATATAATGGAATAAATCAGATAGAAATAGAATATAATTGGATAAATCAGACAGAAATAAAATATAATGGAATAAATCAGATAGAAATAGAATATAATTGGATAAATCAGATAGAAATAGAATATAATTGGATAAATCAGATAGAAATAGAATAAAACAGATAAAAATAGAATAGAATTGAATAAAAAACAAATAGAAATAAAATAGAATTGAATAAAACAGATAGACTTAGAATAGAATTGGATAAAATAGATAAAAATAGAGTATAATTGGATAAAATAGATAAAAATAGAATAGAATTGGATAAAATAGATAGAAATAGAATAGAATTGGATAAAATAGATATCTCTTGCTGAGGATGCAAACCCTGAACCTCGACGTCCCAAAGCCACAATGTTAGCCACAACACCAGAATTGTTGTCAATTTCCCTTCTCGGCTCTCTTTGTTAGTCCAGGTGCCGGCTCCCAGTTGTCAGGTAACTGAGGTATAACCTTTATGGTAACAGCAAAGTGTTTGTTGGTAAAATGCATGGACCTCATGGCACATTGTCCAAGTTACTGGTGAAGGTGTTTGGACGCGCTGGGCTCAACATGTGCTCGTCTTTAATTCCTGATGCAGACTCTTTCTAGCCATGTGTCAGGTGATGAGTGCTGTTAGTCCTCGTTGACAATTGGATATACTTACAATTGTCATGTACATCCTTCAGAGCTTGGCATATGGTTGGCTCCCACATTGCTTTCTGATGTATAAATTTAACTCGGTATACAAACAAACAATTAAACAAACAAATGTGTTTTCCTCGACGTAGAGGCATTGGCCCTCATTATTTTTGTCTTGTTTTGTTGATGTTTTAGTGTTACTGTCACTTTTTGTCGTCGCTTGACGAAGGCCTTTGGCCGAAACGTTGCTTGTCTTGCTTTGTCCTCATCTTTCAAGAAGCCTCCTACTTATTCCTGTCATATATATTTGCAAATAAACAAACCTTTCCATGAATGGCGACATTGACAGACCCTCTCAGGATGATGTACCAGGATTGGCCTTCGTCTCCCTGGTTGAACACTGGATGGATGAATGGATGGGCAATTTGATGGATGAATGGATGGGTGGATTGATGGACACTGGATGGATGAATGGATAGATGGATTGATGGATGGATGGACACTGTATGGATGAATGGATGGGTGATTTGATGGGTGGTTTGATGGGTGGTTTGATGGACACTGGATGGATAGATGGATGGATGGATGGATGGATGGATTGATGGACACTGTATGGATAGATGGATGGATGGATGGATGGATGGATTGATGGACACTGTATGGATGAATGAATGGGTGATTTGATGGGTGGATGGATGGATTGATGGACACTGGATGGATGAATGGATGGGTGTTTTGATGGATGGATTGATGGACACTGGATGGATGAATGGATGTGTGGTTTGATGGATGGATGGATTGGTGGACACTGAATGGATGAATGGATGGGTGGATGGATGAATGGATGATGGATGGATGAATGGATCGGTGGATGGATGTATTGATGGCCTGATGAATGGATGGATGGATTGATGGACACTGAATGGATGAATAGATGGGTGGATGCATGAATGGATGAATGGATGAATGGATGGGTGGATGGATGTATTGATGGACCGATGAATGGATGGATGGATTGACGGTTTGATGGATTGATAGATATATGGATAGGTAGATTGATGGATGGGTGGATGGATGGATGGGTGGATATATGGATAAATGTAAAGGTGGATGGATGGATGGTTGAATGGATGGATTGATGATGAGGAGATGGATAGATGTACAGAGGGGTGAATGAATGGATGGATCGAGGGATGGATGAGTGAGTGGATGGAGGGATGGATGGAGGAATGAATGGATAGTTATGGGGGTGAAGTAAATTAAGCATACTGCAATGCCACGGACAGTCACAATCCTTGAGCAGCACCACACATGTCACACACACAAGGACACATGGCACACACAGTGAGACATAACACACAAGTGACACATGTCAGTAACACATGACACACACCAAGTGACACACAGCACATAGTGCACACTAGGTGACTCACAGCACATGACATTCATAACTCACAGACAGTCCCAGATTTGGTGTGAGCCTCAAACACAATGACAGACGCCAGCTCCCTTTTGACAGTGTATGACAGATGCGACAATGGTTTGAGCGTCAGGAATTCATCGTAGATCATGTCAATGTCATCTTGACTTCGCTCTTCTGAACTAAAGAAAAAAACGAAAGCATTGCCAATGCTCACAGAAGGGTTTAGAGTATAGCATTTCTGATGTAAATTGTAAACAAGTCAAATTAGAAACACTAGAATCAGGGATGAAGTAAATGCAGAAAGTTTAGAAAATAAAATAGAGAGAAATCAACTTAGATGGTTTGGAAATGTAAATAGAATGAATGAAAGTAGGATTCTGAAACAATTTCTAGAAAGTAGGCAACAAGGTAAATAACCAAGAGGTATGCAGACCAAAGAAAGTATGGCAAGAAACAATATCAGAGGTGATAGAAATGATGGGGTGTAGGTATTTGAATGCAAAGAGGAAGACTCTGGATAGAGATCAATGGTGAAAGTTTGTCCTCACTTAATTTTACACCGAAAGGTAGAAGAGAAATTGTAAACAAGTTGTAGGATGGGTAATAGTTTTTGTTTGAGCGTGAAAACATTGTGCATGGGCAGATCTGCGTCACAGGTAACTAGAAGACATTTGACACTGTTATGCCTGTGCAATTGGTTAGTGCAAAGGTGATCAGCAATGGGACTAAAGGGATGAAGTAAATGCAGAAAGCTTAGAAAATAAAATAGAGAAAAATCAAAGGGATGTTACAGCCGTGAGTGCAAGAGGCATGGTATGTGTTTGTACTCAAAACACTGACTAGATCATTTTAAGCATCAACAGGGAATATTTCAGATTTTAATTAACCACGTAAAACTGGCATGAAATTGTCTATTGTGAAGGTGTAGCTGAGATGATTCTAGATCATCTTGTTTGACTTGTGTTAACTCAGATTTAGCGAGACACATCTTTTAAAATCTTGAGGAGGTTGGAGGGACAGAATCAGTTATTACCCAAAGCATAACACAAATAATTTTTTTTTATATATTAAAAAAAAATGGTAACCAACTTACGGCTTTCTTAGAAAACACCGTAGCATGGCGTCAGGGCTGCTGTTGTACAAAAACAAAAAGACTTCCTGCAGATCTTCTTCGGCCTTCTCAATCTCGACGTCGGATGGAAATCCGCCTCCTGCTTCAATCTCATCCACAGAGAAACGGTAAAACAAGTAGCGGTCCTCAAACGCATGCTGCTTGCAGACTGCAAAGAGATAAGGGTGTGCACACTTGTAAAACGGTTAAGCTGAAATTGATGGGGCGAGAAAAATCATTTTGGATTAAGAGGGCCAGAAAAATAATTTCCAATCAAGGGGGCTAGGGGTTATAAAAATAATTTCCAATTAAGGGGGCTAGACAAATCAGTTTGGATGAAGGGGGCATGTTGGTAGAGAGACATTCATTTGGGATATAAATAACCAATTTCAATCTGGCATGAATGCTCATCATCTGCTGAACCATCTGGCTACTGTTTACCCACCATGCATCAGAACTCCTTCCTCCATCAGCGACTGACACATCCCAGCGGCCGAGTCACGGCTATCCACCCTCGGATACATATCCATTATCCAATCAATCTGTCCAAAAGTGGATTTTAAAGCAAGACTTGCGGAAATATAGTAAATGCACAAAATAATAAACAAAACAAAGATAATGATACAGTTTGTAGTATAAACCAACGAAACAATCTTGTCATTATTGTTAGCGGTGTAACTCTTGAAGCTATATCATCATTCAGATTTGATGATTATTTGTCAATAAAATACTTACAGGGTCTTAAAGCGCGAGATAGTGAGCGGTTTATTGACCAAGTACATATATATATATATATAGACAAATAAATGTAGAAAAAAATAGTATTATAATACACCTAACACACTTGAGATTAAGTTTTTCGTCAGCGTATTTCCAAAAGATAGAATCATTTCCATCATCAGTTTTAGTTTTAAAATACTACATTTTTCGTCTAATGAAATTCATAATAATACACATTTAAAAATGACACTTTGAACAACATTCACTTCATCTTTCTCACCATCTCCGCACCGACAAGACATCGCCTGTATGTCCGCAGGTAGTATTTCCTGTCTCGAATCATGTGAGACTGTTGGGCCAGAAGAACTGTCCTCAGAACCCAGGCAGAGTGGATCATAACGTCCGATGGTTCCTGGTATCAACAGATAGGATAATAACTTATTACATCCTTATTACATCCTTATCCATATCCATAATTCATCAACCTAGGGTGCAACACTTTTCTATAAATATACATTCCTCCATCACTTGACCACATCTAATGATTTTCCCAGGTTTTCTTATTGAAAAAATCAATGTTTTTCCATTTCGACGATCAGTGGGGCTCAATGGGGAAAACTGTAAAGTATCTTGATTTCGTATCTGTATGTAGTATGTTCTCTCGAAAGTGGCTCACTACTGAAAATTAGGAATCCAGGAAACAGCAAATTTTTTAATGACTGAGTCGATGTCAGAATGTCTCAGTGATCCAGACCGTACACTCACACCATTTTCAGGAGTACACGTTACATGAACCAATGTCTCTCTCTCATGCCTAAATGTTTATTTCCCCCATATTAATGGCATTAGTGTATGAAATCGTTTCAGAATGATAAAAACTTAACAAATCTTGATTGGTCTTATTTCCATCAATAGTTTTATTGGTGTGAATGTAACGTAACATGGCAGGGCATGATATGAAGAGCCAACCTGCTCATGTGAGGTGAGATGATCAAGTGGTTAGGACAGTGAACTCTCATGGCTAAGGTTGAGGGTTCAAATCCTATCTCAGCCACCCTGTTGTTTGGGTAAGAAACTTGACTCCAGTTGCCTCACTCTATCCAGGTAAAGGAATGGGCACCAGCTTGCAGCTGGGGAAGTAGTCTGCAATATACCAGAGTCCTGGTTATAAGGGTGACATGCACGTGTGTATGTCTATGTGAGTGTGTGTGTGTGTGTGTGTGTGTGTGTGTGTGTGTGTGTGTGTGTGTGTGTGGGTGTGTGTATCTGAGTGCGAGAGTCTTTGCAAATAAAGTTTAAAAATAAAAAAAGATAATGGAGAAAGATATTTTTACCAAAGTAATTGGATTGGCGAGCCCTGGTGGAGATTCATGGAAGCGTTGGTCTTTGGCAGGGATCAGTTTCTTCATGTCCTCTGGAAAATAGAGAATGGGGTTAAAGTAATGGGCACTGCCAGAAGCTAGTAAAATCGACTTACAAACTTATTGCTCCTTCTCTGAAGCGTGGTTTGAACCCTCCCCCTGGACTGCCTTGTACATTTTCATGGTCAGTCCTATTGCTTAATTTTTTGCGATTTGTCGCAACTAATCAAGGGTTGCATTGAAGTTTAGTTTTGCATTGGTCGTGTGTAAGGTCCTCTAAGTCTTTGTTTGAGTTTGAGCACAGATACTTATGAAAAGTTTGAAAATACCAAATCATTGCTTTATTTGCTGGTGTTCGAATATCCTGTCTTAAAATTTGTCCAGATAATCTACTTTGGGGTTCTACTATGGTAAGAGATATTGAGGTTTTATTTGCCTTGTTGTAAAGAGATTTGTTGATCATTTTTGCTAGATATCGGATTTTAAGAGTTGATCTTAGTTTTTTTTTGCATTAGAATGTGTTTGGTTAAAAATAATAACAGGAATGCAAAATAAAAAGCAATACCATTTTATTATGTTTTGTTTTCTTTATTTCTTTTGATTAGATGAACACCTGGAATATTCTTGTAAATGTTAGTTGTTTTACATTTAAAGCTGTACTATTATCTTCTGTTTTCATTCCTTGTTAAATGGGGTTAGCACGGTCGAGGATGTGATGAGGCTGACACGTTAGGCATTGCATTTCCAGGTAAAAAAAACAAAAACGCTGCGGATTTGAGCCCTACTTGCGAAAATGTATTGTTTCTTTACCATTGATTACCTCACTCGACTCAGGTTTGGAAATGGGTTGGCAAAGAAACCTGTCATAGACGAGCATCCTAACTAAGAGTTGAAATGTAGTAAGCTGGATAAGAACAAGCTCTATTGGCCACAGCACAAGAACGTTCAGGCATCTCTTTAACAGCTACCCACTTACAGAAAAATTCTATAAACCAGTAGCTGATTCTTTACATCGTGTATCAGGTATTTGATTTTACTTGATGCTGTTGTAGTCTTGTCACAGTCAGTTGGGGGAAGTGCTTAGAGCAGGTGGCGGCAACCTTTTTGCATCTATGGGACAGACTGATCACTATCAGTGGGTAGCGGGCTAGACAAAATGCAATTAATGTCCTCACTCATGTCAAGTATGAGAATGAGTCGGAAGAGTGAATTCCCAGATCCTACAAACAAGCCAGTAGACTTTCATTTAACGATTAAGATGGGTTTATAGTCTGTGTCCCCATACAAGCAAACACAAGCATATAGCACAGCTGCTTACAGGGGGTATTTTAGTTGGCGGGCGCTAGCCAGTGATCGTAGTAAGGTCACAGGGTCAAGCTACCTGGTGAGGCTGGGTCAGCTAGTCAATGTGTGGCATGGTAATTTGAATACTTCTGTATGTTAACAACACATTTAGCAGGTACATACAGGTTTTGCCATACATTTACATATCATTTTCTACTGAGTGGAACCCGTACAAGGCAAATGAGAAGGAGAGGAATTTGTGCTATAATTAATGTTCTCCCAATAACTTCGTCCCTCTAAGAAAAGGAACAAAACAAGAATGTGCTCACCTCCAATTGCTATGAAAATTCAGGCATGCAACAGACAAAACCATAAACTGCCCACCATGCCAGTTTGGTTGACATGAGTCGCTTGGAAAGCGTGCAATCTAATTTATTGTATGTCAGGTCAGCTAATGCCCAGTCAACTCCCTTGGTGCCATCTGTTATCAGTCTGTCACGGTACATTAATAAACCAGTCCTGTGTCGATTCACCAGTTATTTTTAGAAATGATAATGAAGAAAAGGAACACATGCTATTGTGAGAAGGCTTGTTCGTAATAGCAGGCTTGTATATATTTAGTAATTATATACAATTGACGGTACTTAAGGCACACAAACATATCTAAATGTAAAGTGCTATGATCATATTTCTATTTAGTTTTACTACGTTTGCTGGATGGAATGAATGTTTGTAGGTGGGGTGTGACTTGAAGGAGATGGCGTTCCATAATGGTTTTTATCTTCCACCCTTCTTGGCGTATGCCGGCTTACCTTTTGTATCATTTTGAAATAGTCGAGTGAATCAATTCTCCTCCTTGGTCCCCTAGTAGACCAAACCCTATTTGTTATTGATCTATAATGGGAAGGCAGTGGTGCTCCAAAATGTGGTTTTGGGATTACTTTATTTGTGAAACAATGTCTGTAGTTCTTCATATATATGTGTCACTATTCGTTTTTATGTTTGGAATGGACGTTTGAGATGGGGTATGTATGCGATAGGTCCTTGTGTACAAGAGCATATGCCTCATTAAGTGAGTCGGAAAGTTATTTCATTACGTGTACTTTGTGATGATGAAAGGATCATGAGTCAACTTGTTATGATTGATGATGTAATGTAATGGAAAACGTCAGGCCGCAAGTATATGTTACAGTGGTTGCCGGTGAATGAACAACTATGATAATATGATTGTGGAGTGACAGCATGTTTGTCTAGAATTTTGTTCTGTTCCCTTTGAACATTTCTTATTTGAAACTTACACTTCGAACATAAGGTTGGCGAATGAGTCAAGCAATATCGTTGGAGATAGTCATGGCAAACATCAAAGATAGATTATCCTTTTGGGAAATTACTTTTTCTCTTGCATCTTTTTCTTTTCGTGTCAAAGAGCGATTGCAACAGAGTCTACATAGTTTGTTAACACATCGAGTGTGGTACCTAATAATAGAATGATCCATTTTAATTAAGTGTCACTGACAGCAAATTTCACACCAGTCTAGTTATCTGTCAAATATAAACGCATTAGTAGTTGGTAAAAAATACTAAGCTACTTACTTTACAACATCGTACTGACATTAATATCAGACTCATTTTCATAAAAATCATGCTGAGCACTAAATGAAAATAATTTTTTTTGAAAACCCCCCACATTTAAGATCATCACAATTTATTGCCTTTTTCAAACGATTAAAACCGCATTTTCTAAGGACCATAGAACCTTGGCATTTGCATAGTGGAAGGAGATATAAACAGTGTGTAATTTGATGTTCACTTTGTAAACATCAAATGAGAACTGGAGAGGGTATCGTGAGTGAAAGATCGTAATAAATTGCTTATCAGACGCCCATTACGCGCGCCATTAAGACGGTCAATCCCACCCCGCCTCAGTGCTACCTGCCCGGTGATTAATGGCCTCTGCGGTCAGACAGCTAAGATGCTCAATTCTGGGCAAAATAAGCAGCCGTGATAGGCTTTACATCACTTGTGCGTATCTACCACCATGTCACGTCACTTAACATTCTTCTCAACTCAAATGAAAGAAATACCTGTCAGGTTTGTGAGGTTCAACAACTGAGTTGTTGCAGATTCCAACATGTCTTTGTAATTCTGGCATAGGGAATATATAACACTTGTAATAATGGGAGTTGTTAATAATAATATAAATAATAATAGTAATAATGATAATGATAATAATAAAAACATAATAATGTTAATAATGATAATGTTAATAATATTAATATAATAATAATAATAATAATAATAATAATAATAATAATAATAATAATAATAATAGTAATAGCATTATTATGATTGTGAATAATAAATGAATTAGGACTAAAGAACTGAGATTTATTGACTTAAAAAGTTGAACACAGAATTTATAATTTTTTTCAGAGATCCTCAAATAGCAATGTCAAGTTATGGAGAGAGAACAAATCAACCACATAACGCGTCTCATTGAACTTAGGGTTTGAATAGCTTTGCACATAAAATGATATATGAATTGGAAATTCTAGCAGCCATAAAATGACGAGTAATGAGAAATCCTGTCTCACCTCCCATAAAAACTTGAAGTCTTTGACGTCCAGTCGCAGCAGTTCTACTTTAGATGAAGTCACGATGCTCATGGGGTGGGGGCTGGTGGTCAGAATAGACTCTCCAAAACAAGACCCAGGGTCAAGGTTACATAGTGGCGTACTGCAGGGCTGATGTAAAAAAAAAAATAGCTTTGTGTTAAACAGATATTGGGATTAAATGGCAAATTGTCAAAGTCTACCAATAAAGCAGAATGTTTAAAATGGCCAAAAAAAAAAAAAAAAGAAAAGAAAAAAAAGAAATCTTTGATTGGCGCTTAAGATGATGAGGGCATGGTGTGGCGGCTGAGAGGTTAAGATATTGAGTCTAATCAATGTGAATATTGTGGTTTCAAATCTTACTTTCAGCATTGCACTGTTCTCTTTGGGCAAGAGGCGCTTTACTTCGTTTGCCGTTGTCATTTAGTATGGTGATGATAAGAAGGCTTTCAAAATTTTACAACAGCATATGTGACAATATGTATCCCAGGTATGGTGTTGTGTGGTGTGGTATGGTGTGGTATGGTATGGTATGTTATGGTTTGGTATGGTATTGTATGGTATGGTATTGTGTGGTGTGGTACGTTATGGTATTACAATTGTGGACATCAATATCATTCAAACTATTGGTCAAATACATTCTATATTTCAAATCTGAATCCAAAAGTGATTTAAATGTATCTAAACTGGTCCTGTATGGAAGCTTATTTCATTGCTATATCAATCCCTTGGAGAAGAAGCGCTTCATAATTGAAGGTATGCATCTAGTTTGATATGATTATGTATGGTGGCCTCTTGTACTTCGATATAGTGCTTTCTCGAAAAAATCACAGCAACAAACATAATGGATACAAAGTAGAATTTTTCAGGTTTGAATAAGGTCACCATGACATATCTAATGATACATACTTTCTTCCTCTTCGTCTCAGAGGCGTAGACAGCCAAAGTCCCTGACACAACGATATACCAGTTGCTTCCAAAGTCTCCTTGTCTCAACACTTGAATTCAAGAAAAGAAAACACAGTAGGTGCTCGATGATAATTATCTTGATACATTCTATTTGGATAGTATATCTTATTCTTTTTTCATTCCACACCTCTATGCTTACAGAACAAAATGTTTCGTTAAACCCTATTAGAAATTACAATAAAAACAAACAAATCTAGATGTGAAAGAAACCTGTAAAAAATACCCAACTTGTAGTAAAGTTGAGACAATAATATCTTGCAAATCAGTCAATAAATTGAAAATTTCAGACAGGCAGGGGATCAGCTTCCATTGACTAAAACAATCTTGATGGTTGAGGCAGTGCAATATTTAGAGTTAAGGACCAACCAAAGAACAACGTCCCCTCCATTCTCCCATCAACACCTCTCTCTCTCTCTCTCCCCGCCTCCCAACCTCCCTCCCTCTCTGAACTAATTGTAGTGGGCTGGTTTTATGTTCACAGTGAGTTGCTGTGACAGGCATGGGTTCAAAAATTTTGTTTCCATTTTCTGTTCGTCTCTCAATGACACTGTTACATTATCCCACTATCATTCTGTCTACAAGATTAACTTAAGGGAGTTGTGATAAGTCACAGGTATTCACATCAGAGCTTAGGAAAGAGTCTGGACAACATTGTCAGAAAACAGCGTAAAGTCGAGTAGATCAAACAGTCTCACCAATCACATTTCCGTCCAGCCGGTCGTAGTGAGCGTACGCACATATCTGGTGAAGGAGGTTGGGGTGGAATTTCTGGAACTCCTTCCTTTCCTTCAAAACAAGAAAGGCTTTGTTTACGTCATCTTTATTCCTGTCTGTGGATCTTGGAACAGAAAGAGGCCATTTTAAAACTTTTGAACGCCAGCTAAAAACCAATGTGAATATCCAATATGTTGTTATTAGTGTGTCTATATTCTAGTATGATATATAAACATAGGTACCATATCACTATGTGTGTACCCTGCTCTGTCTATTTTTTATTACATCAATGTAGTCATCCTAAACAAGCTTAGATTATAATGCTCATGCATGGGATGAAGCACTAAATAAATGCCATATTCCATAATAATAATAGAAGTAATAGAGAAGCAAGAGATTGTGTGTGCCAAATACAAGTCCATTCACAACAATCATTGTTAGAAGACAAACAATGCTAACTTAGATCGCATTATAGAGTCTGGAGAGGCGGATTGGGATGAAACCTTTCCCAGCTGACACCATGTAAGAACACATACCTTTTAAGCAATGCTGAAAACCATGGGGCAACTCCACTTTTTGGCTTGGATCTCCCGTCCCCCCTTGCATGAAACGACGAACATGACGATGTCCCTGACATCTCTAAAATGGCAAAAGCAATTGACTATCCTGGTGTTTAACAAAGCACTGTGTTATATTTTATGAAAATGTAAGAAGTTTCATAAAATATATTGTTATAAAAAATATATACCAATTAAAAACTAGCCTACAGAGTCATAACACTATAAATTTCAATACATTTAATTTTGTCTTAGTACTTTGTGACGGTTTTGGGTCCCAGACGGTCACCCATCCATTCACTTGCTATGATAAATGTTGCTTGAGAACGAACACCAACCATCCAGTTGTATTCACTTGCCTGGTGTATGTCTGTCTGGACAAGGGGACTGAAATTGGGGCCTGGGATAAATTGCAGGATTTGGGATTTATTTCAGGGTAGCAAAAGAGTTTTAAAGACAGTCTAAACAGTGTGCAATGAAGGGACACATCTCATTACTTTCAAACACACATACTCAAGTTACTCGCTCCTTGTTTTACTCATTCAACACAGCTGGACAACATTCCATTCATTAATTGGTCTAGTCTATGACCAGGATCTCTGGATAGTTTAATTTATTGCGCAACAAACACACGCATCAAGTATCATATCATTTTAATAATGGATGAGAAAGACGGATTGAAATTCAACACATTTTCTTTTCCACCTACCTTTCTTTCTAAAGATTAGGCAAGATCGTATGGATAGTAGCCTGACAGTGACCACACACGTTCTTGCTCAACAAACCAGATAGACCAGCCAGATGTTACTATTTCAGACCGACACCATCCTCCTATTTGTACCTAACAACATCTGAATCTGATAGGATGATAGCTACGAAAAGAGGTCTAATCTAGAAGAGACAAGAGATATCTTGCTGCTTGTCTAAATATAAGTCACAAAGATAAAGGATTCAAGTTAAATTAAGTGATGAAATACATAGATGTAGAAGCATAAAGTGGCAATTTCAAAGTGCGGAAGGGAATAGCGTCGAATGCTTATCGAACATAAGCGAGATGTGATTTTATCGATCCATTTGCCGTCAATCTCTCGACTCTCGACGTAAACATAAAGGTCAAGGGTGAAAGGTGAGTTTACTTTGACCTATGAGGGAGGGCGGTTGCCAGAAGCTAAAAAAACCCCCCAAAAACAAAAACAAAACAAAACAATATTAAGAAAGAATGGGAAAATGGTATCCAGGTAATTTCCTTCAGAAGTTAGAAATAAATGTGGGGATGCAAAAAAAGATAATGGTAGGCCTATAGCTTTAGGTGACACCCACTGAAGCCGGAACGTCACCTTTTTGTTTTGTCCTACATGACGACGAAGAAACTAGGGGCGTTTTCCCAGCGCCCCCTCTGGTCGCATACCGACGAGACCAGAATCTCAAGGATCTATTAGTTCGCAGCCGGCTGAAAACCAACACAGATTACGATCCTAACAAAGCTATTTCATCCCCATGTCAGCGTCCGCGATGCAGGACTTGTTCCTACTTGTGCAGTGATGCAACGATCCTTTTTCCTGACAGGGTATGGACTGTCAAACATCCTTTCACGTGCACGGACCGTAACTTGATTTACACGG
>JARFNW010039080.1:0-14349 GCA_031763155.1 Dirona albolineata | reverse complement strand
AGAGACAGAGAGAGAGAGAGAGAGAGAGAGAGAGAGAGAGAGAGAGAGAGAGAGAGAGAGAGAGAGACAGATAGGCAGACAGACAGATAGGCAGACAGACAGGTGTTGGTGATACTACCATTGTTTATATTCCTTTTAAGAGGCCATTTTTCACTATTGCATCATACCCTTATAATTGTTGAAGACACTCAGTGTTGGTGTGTACTGACATATCATCATATCACCACCTGAGGCAGAGGGTAATGTTGGTGTTTTATTGTTATGCCCACTTCTTGAATTAATGCTTTGGGTTAAGGTAGGCTTCCCTTGAAGAAATACCGCAGAGGTTTCTATTTCGCTTATTTAAATATATATTGGCTGCTTTGGTTTACAAATTACTGCTGACATTAAAATTATTTTTTTTACCCAGCTATATTACCAGGGGTATCAATCTTACTCAAAATCGATTCCCCCGGTCGATGGAAATCTTTTCTATTTTATGTTCTTGTCTCTCACTGGCACTGTTACATTATCCCACTCTCATTCTGTCTACTAGACCATCAGTGCCCGCTCCCTCGTCATTTATTTTCTTACTTAATTAGAAGTGGTTTTTTTCTTTCTGATGATGGCAGATTAAAAAAAAAAAATTTTAAAAATCCAAAATGAGACGAAAAATTGTTCCTGCACGTCGTTGGTTATTGAGTCTATGCAGATGAAGCAGATCTTAATTTGGGGATGCAAATAATTTCATAATTCATGATCATTGCCATTGATTTTATAGCATTTATTTTCTTACTTAATTAGAAGTGGTTTTTTTCTTTCTGATGATGGCAGATTTAAAAAAAATGTATTTTAAAAATCCAAAATGAGACGAAAAATTGTTCCTGCACCAAAACAAAACCAAACAAACAAAACACTTGGTGTGAAGTGTACACTAAAAGATTATTATCTCTGTTATGTTACTTTAATATCCTTTCACTGATTTCGATTTTTTTTTAAATATATTTGCGATTTACTCACATGTATTTTGGTCTAACTCTAAAAGAATGTTTTTATATTTGCAGGAAACCGTGACATATACCTATATGTTTTGTCTTCCATAGTATTAAAATCACTCATTGTTGTATATATATATATTATATATATATATCTTTTTGTGAGAAACCATTCCTTTGCTCAATCATGATACCCAAGTATATTTTAGTATCTAAAGAAAGAAAAATAACACAATGTTGCTTGTTTTCATGTTGCTTCATTAGAAAGACAAATGCTGTTTTATAGAGAGGGTTACGCAAATATATACATATTTATATATAATATTTTCAAAGATATTTATATATATATAATTTTTTATATAGCTATTTACTTACTTCTTCCATTATCTTTTATCAATGAGGTGTCATCGAGAGATTTAGACTGCATTCTGCTCCATTGCAGTCAATTCTACTGAAAACTGGCGTGATTATTATGGTGTCTATGTCATGTTGTGAGTATGATTCAATGCAAAATGATTGTGCTAACAGTTAACGAATGGTCTGTGAATACTGGCACAGGTCAGTGTTTTCTGCTGATTTCAAACAAGTGTATTTCACAACTACAACTGCTCATTTCAAAACAACAGTGTCACTATGTGAGTTTTCACTCTACAAATGTGAGGACTGATTATAAGATAACATTAAAAGCAGAAAAAAAAGAAAAGAAAAATAGATGGGTTTATGATCTGTATCCCCCTTACAAACACAGGCTCTCCTCACCACAGAATAAGCATTGACCAGAAGCGACAATAGACCATTTTTATGGCACAACTTTCTAACCACATAATATCACTAAAAAACTAAACCAAAATAGCAGTGAACTATTTAACACCACTATGTCCGCCGTATTTGTTTAGTATTGTCGTGGCCACTATTACCTATTCAAATTGGCCCTGCTGTCGCTTCTGTGTATTTATCTATTTATTTCGTGCTCCTCACAGACGTATCAACTTTTCACTCAATGAGCGTTGGACTGATTCAATAGAAAACGTTTGTCATTTATTTTACCATGATAACGTCGACGTCACATCTTTCTGAATGCTCAAAGATTTAAACTCTTTGTGTTTTCACATCGAATTCTCTATGGTAATGATAGTTTCCTGTATCTATGGTTGAACTTTAAAGGGATCAAACATGTTATGAACTGATTTGATATTATTTATATCCCCAATATTTTCCTTTGATATTATTATTATTATATTATGTTGTTATACGCTTGTGTTGTGGGTTTTTTTTGTGTAGTTGGTCTATCGCAAATTGCTTTCCTAGCTGCAAGCTGAAGAAGGTACCCATTTTTACACATGGGTCGAATGAGGCAATTGAAGTAAAGTTTCTTGCCCAAGAAAAACAAGGAAGTGACTGGGATAGGAATGAAACCCACACCCTTGGCCATGAGAGTATGCTGTCCTAACCACTAGGCCACCTCGTCTCCTACACAACAAGTGCTAGCCCCTTCCCTGCTTGGCCCGGAACAGTTTCGGGCCTCAAACTATCACCAACCACCAAGTGGTGCAGTGGCTAAGTCACTCGCCTTTGGTTCGAGAGGTCGCAGGTTCAAACCCCGGTGGAAGCACTTTTTTTTCGCAAGACCTCGATCCCATATTGCGGCGCTGCTCTGTGGCTGACGCCTAGGTTATTCAGGTCTACCCTCGGAAGAGACCCTAAAGACATATTTCCCCCTGGGATGAATAAAGGGAGTATTATTATTATTATGATGTGCCTGGAACTGTTTCGGGCCTATAACACACTCTTCTTCAGTGGTCAAAGGTACATAATCAATTAAATACTCTTGGGTTTGTTTTTGTGAATGATCTCCCTTTTTTTGCTTTGTTTACAAATTTGATTTATTTTTCACCTAATTTTGTGCTCCTTTTCGCAGCAACTTTTTGTTATGAATATCGATCTTGATGTTATTATCGACCAAATTTTACAGCACAAGAAGTGCTAAATTAATTACATTTTTTATGAGAACAGTGATGGTAATGATCTAAACAGTGACAGAGCCAATGCATCTACTAGTAGATCAATCTAGTTCTAGCATTCGCAATGAAGGAGGCGATCTGTTGTATTAGTATTAGAGAATTACAACAAAAATTGAATGTGAATATTCATTTAAAAAACCAACTGATGATATTTAAACACGTGTTCATGCCTTGCTCTATCAAAGATTTAAATGAACTTCCCGAAGACATAGTCAACTGGCTTGAGCGATTCAAACTGACAACAGTGAAACATTCAGACTATGTAACTATCAGGAGATTGCTCTCACAATATTTATCTCTAAGGTAGCCAACATATAAATTGTTTTCCTTCTGGAAATTTTCTAAAATGTGTTACAAGGTCGTTGCTGCATGTACTGATGCCTTTCTCTTACAATAGGGTCGGTGGTGAATTAGCTAAGGAGGTAGTGTGTTGGTCAGCTGTTGTTATGGTCAGGCAGATGGTGGATGCCGTTGCAGGCACGGGTTTGATTGACGCTTTTGTCAGTCTTTTTATCTATTTTTGTGTTCTGTCAATTTCTTTCTCTGTATCGTTTTCCTACTATCGTTGTTCCTTACAATATATGTAGCTCCATAGAGATCAATGGCGAAAGTCCGTCCACACTCTAAACTTACACCGAAAGGTAAAAAGGAAATTGATAAAGAAAGTAAGAATGACAATATAGCTCCATATTCACTCTTGCTGCAAAGTGTTCATCTTTGAACCATCACTTTTGTGGTCAACTCTATACAGTGGTCAACTCTATACAGTGGTCAATTATACTCTAACCCCATGGCCACACATCTGGCGATGACCTACCTAGGTCTTGAGCAGCACCATAGCAATGCAGTGATAACTTAGTATAGATTATAGTTAAAGTTACCAGGTGTGAGTGACGATAAAAATTGTAGTATTTACTATTACTATTAATAACTCATCGCTCAATGCAAAACCACCGGAGGTGTGGTCACCTAAGCTATACTGATCACAGCTCGGCCCTGGTCTGATCACAGCTGGGCCATGGTTTGATCACAGCTGGGCCATGGCTTGATCACAGTGAGGTGGTAAGCACAGCTGGACTTATGGCCGAAGACTTATTACTAGTTGATTTTATTGTTTTTTATTTTTATACTTTCACCCCGTCCCATATTTATCATTGTAGCTTGTTGATGTCAGGTGGAGAAACCTATCACTGCTTGATTGTAGGCTTATTGTGTTCAATAAAAAATTATTTAAAAAAAAGTTCTATCCAAACAAGAACAAGAAATGGTTTGAATTCTTTTTATGCTGTTTTTATTCTAGTTTTCATCAAATGCGACAAATTATGATATCAGAAAAGAATAATCAGTACTCATCATCAGAAAGTTGATAATGATAATAATAATAGTCATTGGGTGGTATATTATAAGATACCTTCATATTGTATTCAACTTGTAGTTCAACCAAGGCTTCTGATATAAACAAATTACGATATACATAGACAGTAATAATATGATGTCTTGCGACCATTGCGAATGAGTCAAAAGACGGAATTTCCAAAATGAGTCAAAAGACGGAATTTGACATCTGGAGATGTTATGTTGGTATAATGTAAAAGAATATCTTGTCCTCGCTCCAGAGGTGAACAAATTTTGAAGGTAATGTAATTGTTCGATATTGAGATATTTCCATTTAAAGTTGCTTGGGTAGTCACTTCTAAAAAATTGACAATATTGAATAAAATTAATGGTCTTTAATTTTTTTAATGAGTTGGATGACTGAAATCATGTCTACCCAAGTAAAGAAATCGAGTTTCACTTTAACTGAAAGCTGATTGTGTAGAAATGGTTGTATTTTAAAATGAAAAAAAAAAAAGTTTTACCATCCGACTTGATAAACACAGGAAATTGAGTTGGGTTTTTTTGGGGATTGGGAAATTCCAATTTTTGACTCATTTTGTCTGGTATCAAAACATGTACATTTGCGACACCACTTGCAACATAAATAATATTACAAATAATAATATGATGAAAAAAATATGTATCACAACAAATATTGCAACGTAAAAAGTAAAAATAATGACTTTGAATTATAAAGAAATGTGTATCAAAATAAATATAAATAATATGATAATATATTATGGTTTATAATCGGAGGGAAATATAACTGTACGCATTAAATACAGATAAAAGAGCTTTTAAACTCATGGTAATGAAATAGTTGATCATTGATGACACCACCGCTATGCTGAACCCTCCAATGTTTGATGGGGAAAGATGTGGACATGGAACCCAGTCAAGGAAAATATATTTGAAAATAATAGTAATAATAATAGTAATAGATTCCCTTAATACATCTCTGGGGAAAATTTGTAGACCAGAATAACCCAGGCGTCAGCCACAGTGCAGCGCCGCAGAGTGGGATCAAGGTCTTGAGAAAAATTCAAGGGCTTCCACAGGGATTAGAACCCGTGACCTCTCGAGCCAAAGGCGAGTGACGACTTAACCACTGTGCCACCGGCTTATTCAATTATTGAATTACAGTCTACTGTCAATATCCGACATAGTCTGATGCCGAGATTAAAGTGTCGGATAAGTGAACCTCTCGGATAAGTGAATTACCCCCCGGAGCTAGAATGTGGGAGCCGTGTTTCCCTTCACCTTCGGGTGATAATTACCGTAATAAATGCTAATTGCATCATCTGCTAGATAGTGCCTCTGTCATTATTGCACTTTTTGTTGTTCCTACGCAGGTAGAAGACAAGTTTTAGAACTGTCCGAATCTTATTCCATAAAAACATTTGGAGACTTTCGCATAGCGACAATATCATCAATAACTTTGTATGAGAATATTGTGTGCGTCCATACTTTGTGAAATGGTGTCAATGAGCGTTACAAATATAAAATTGATTTCCATCTCCTTTTCAGTTTGATATTGTACATGAAATGTACTTGATCCCATACCACCATGCTACACTGACTTCCAAAACCTCCTTTTCAGTATGCAGACGCTAGACATAAAGATGGTTTTTTTATCATAGTCCCAATCCCCATTCAAGGTCAAGGTCAGGCTCGCAAACGTTACATCATTCATCACCCTTGTATGTCTTATTATTCAAAGTGTCGTCATCCTCAACTCCTCCAGGAGCATACAGTAGAGCAGCATGTTAGACACATCCTCCCAACATCCTGACACTTATCTTATTCTGCCTGTAGCCAGCCAGGTACTTATTCATTCCCGAGTCAAATTCAAATGAGAAAAAATTGCGAGGCAATCCCAAGGAGCTCAACATTGGGCTAGGATTCGAACGCGGGATCTATTAATAATAGTCATGAATCTAGCGGTCGAACCACTTGGCCACTGGCTATTGCACCATAGAGTTTAGAATCAGAAAGCCAGTCGCAACCTGTGCAAGTTCTAAACGTAATAGTATAGAGTAGAGCAAGTTCTAAACGTAATAGTATAGAGTAGAGCAAGTTCTAAACGTACTAGTATAGAGTAGAGCTTCCAACAAGAATGAAAGGGCAGAAACCAAACAATCATCAAAGACAATCTTCACTGCCAACACCTTGTGGGTACCGGTAAACAATCATCAAAGACAATCTTCACTGCCAACACCTTGTGGGTACCGGTAATCATTAAAAAAATCTAGTTGAAAAGGAAGCATTGTATTTTTCTTTTTAAATTATTGGAAGAAAATAACCAACGAGAACACATTGATTTGATTGTTTAAGCATAATAATACAAGATTCCAAAATTAAAGTTTTAATTTTTTTCCAATTCTTGCTGTTATTTTTTTTGTATGTATTTTTTTCCTGACCTGTTTTCTCAGCATTCATAACGCATAACTGGGTCATCACGCTGTGTCGTCACGCTATAGTTTTCAAAGAATATAACATCAATACGACCAATCCAATACAAATATGTCATTTATCTCTTTACTGATATTCCTCAGCAGAGACAATTTGAAAGAAAAACTGGCTACTCATTTTTTTTTTAAACAAACCATCTTAGCACCTCAAGAAACGATTTTTGGGTTGAAATGGACACTGGGGCCTCATTGATAGAAAATGGTCATCAAGAAGGAAAATCACGAGTAGACAAAGAATGAGAGAAAAATTAAGCTTTTTATAAAGTATCATCATAAAAAAGTCTGCACTAGTCTGCAGGTTAAAGATGAATGACATTTTTGGTTTTCTCTGTTAAAATGAACCATAGAATAATAAATTAAAAGTGTCTTTAAAATCCAATTTCAAGACACCTGCTCCATAATGATTTTCTCTCATAAGTTCATCATCTAACATTATTATACGCATGCGATTTTTACAATGATTCAACCCTTTTCAATTCTAAAAATGGAAGGCCATTGACAGCGGATCATGCTAAATGATTCAACAGTGAATTAACCTTTCACACGTAAATACAATGACAGCTATGTTGACTTGACATGAATGGAAAAATGGATCATTTTCATCCTTCCAGATGTAGTTACACATTGGAAAACTAGAAAAAGAAGCAAGAAGAATAATAATTCTAAAAACAAAAACAAAAAAACAAAAACCATACATGAAGCAGCAGTGTACGTTCAGCATGACTAAACTAAAGGAATGGATGAAATCAAGGTCAAGGTTGCATAGTTATCCTCTTGGCGTTGACCGTATGTAATAGTAGACACAGTCAAATCAAATGTTTTACCGACATTAAATCTGTCCAGTGGCACGGTGTGTTCAAATAAGGCATTTAAACTCTGCTTCTGGGAAATCATAGTAAATAAAACTATAAAATATACAAATAAAAGCAGCAGATGTTGCATAATATGGAAGGTAAAAATTAAATGCCTGCGCCGTTTTTCTCAGTACTTACATACAAACTGTTAGTATAGCAGCAGCACATTTAATTTTGGAACAATTTCATTTGATGCCATTGAAACGATCAATTACAGGTACCTTCAAGGTGCTGCCATTAGTCAGATCTAAGCCAACGTGAAACTCACACGCTATCCATTATGGCCTACCTCCCTCATAACAAAATTAAAAAAGAAATGTGCTGATAGTTTCACAAGATGTATTAAAAGATAAGTGGTCGAGCAGCTATAGCATTACTTTAAGACTAGGATTTTTTATATCGATTTTTTCAAGACCATGAAATATAACTTAGGCCATTATGGCAACACCTTGATGGTATTTAAAATATGACGACATAATTTCATAATGAGCACTAAATGTCCTATCAACTAACGAAATGTCTATAAATATGATTATAGCCACTGGCTTTAGCTGTACAACGTACAGCATCATACTGACAACAACAAAAATAAAAGAAGGAAAAAAAAAGACATGACAATTTCTACAGCCAGACATTTTGACAATTTCATACTTAATGACTTAGCGTTAGCTACTTCTGACTTATATCATTGGTTGCCAGCACAAGCTCGAACCATCTATCCTTTACGTTTGACTTATGTTGTCATGGACAAAAAGTTCAATTAATTATAAATTCTACAAAATGATTCATACTGCTTTTAAAGAAAAATATCACCACCAAATTCCAGTTTGCCTTAATATTCATCATGTGACCCTACAGATGGCAACGAAGACCTCATCTTCCAGATACAGATAATTTTAGAATTCTTCACAACTATATTGCCATTGTTTTTAATAGCTGATGAACAAAAATCACTTGGCATGAAGTGCACGGTACATTGTACAACAGTAATGGCAATTTAATATTATGTATCCAAGAAAGTAACGGATAGAATCCTAAAGAGTCTGTAGGTACACGTGAGTCATGTATAAATATAGACTATACAATCAAGAGTACTTATCATGTTGTGATACACGCGTTACAGTTACAGTACTCTTGGTCGACAAAAATGTTTGATTTATGACTAACAATTTCTATACAGTTTGTATACATCTTCATTGACTAAGAATAAAAAAACCTCACTTTTAAAAAACAGAAAGGAAAGAAAGAAAAAAAACCGCTTACAAAACAGGCTTATCAACATTTTTGCTGCTTCTTGTGGATAATATAATAATGGCAGTGATGGTGATGATGATGATGGTGATGATGATGATGATGGTGATGATGATGATGATGATGATGGTGATAATGATGATGATGATGGTCATGATGATGATGATGATGTGATGATGATTGCGATATGATCGTGTAAAAGATGAATATAATCATAAATAAGAAGAATACAAACAAATCTTCACGACCCAAATAGTGACATTGACATCAAATCAGAGTCTACAAACGTGATGGTCGGGACTCTCCAGATGGCATCAACACAATGACAGTTGGTTGTTGTATTCTTTGTCAGTGACTGTCAGTGACTGTCAGTGACAAATTGCTGTACACAAGAAATACTATGCCCCACACAGCTATAATTCTCTTCATTACAATCTCAACATGCCGCAGACATGTCTAGAAGAAGTAAAAGAATAAACTGAAACAGTTTATGTGGACAGCCAAGAGGTTTTGTCATACAGAGGGTGTAGTAATCTCCGTTGGCCCAACTTCCCTTCGCTGTCAGATCATCTCCACTCTAGAATCCGCTTCCTTGACTCAGTTTTAGGGATTTCTTTATCTTCAGTGCTGTAGCATTCTCTGAATCTGGCTTGTTCCCTTTTTACTAAATCATTGGCCTCCAGAAACCGTTTCAATCTGATTTCTTGTATGAAGCATTCCACATACTAAAAATGTCTGACATGGCCAAATGCTTGTCAAGTACATTAGTAGTGAGACTTCTGTTTCCTAATTATTATTACAAACACAAAATTATGATTCAGAAGCAGGAACTTGGATTCAGAGATATGCTACTATCCCGCAGATCTGCTACAGGCCTGGCACGGTCAAAGTCAATATCATAACCAATTTGTTGTTGTAAAAAGTTTCTATTGTAACTTTGAGACGACAAAATCTCAAATCAAAACAATGTTCTAACGCATACATGAAAATAATAGGATCATAAAATCAAATATGCGATCAAAGCTAAGAAAAATTACAACTTACGAACAATAAATATTAAACCAAATCTGGTTTTTAAAAAAACAAACATTTCATGGAGCCATTAGTTCAATTCATTTTTCTAGTGACAAGCATGTTAATGTGATTGTAGATTTTACTCCATTCAATCTTTTCATATAATCAATGCAACAATTCTAAATATACAACGACAAAATATCAATAAAATTTAAATCATTTTCATTTTAAAGATAAAGGCATAGAAAAAACATTTGAAATTTTCAGGAAGCACCAATATGCAATGTTGTATTTAGATAAAGAAAAGGGTGAGGTATACAATTCTTTATTATTTAATTCCCCATACAAAGAAACTAGTCGTCACACCACAGGTACCTAAATGTCAAGGTCAAGACAAGCATGGCGGCTCTTTGGCACGTGATAGGCTGCCTGAAATAATGACAATGGAGCACATTATTTGTCAAAAGCAGTTAGATAGCCTGTAATATAGCAAGACCTTCTTGACCCCAAAACGGGGTGAGGTGAGGTGAGGTGAGGTGAGGTGAGGTGAGGTGAGGTGAGGTGAGGACACTTGTTTAATCTTTGGCCCAGATTATTGGTGAGTAAATGGCATGCCAGCTGAATGTCTAAATTGACTACAACAAATTATAATACTAATACAGAAATTATTCCTCTAAATACTTGGTGTTCAATGCAGGCTGTGAGTGACCAGTGGTCAAAAGGTGGTCTACCAATCCCAGACTCTGACCAGTGATCTAAAGGTGGCCTACCAATCCCAGACTCTGACCAGTGGTCTAAAGGTGGCCTACCAATCCCAGACTCTGACCAGTGGTCTAAAGATGGCCTACCAATCCCAGACTCTGACCAGTGGTCTAAAGGTGGCCTTACCAATCCCCCCAAAGCTTGTTTGTTATCTGTTCCCTTTACAAACTTAATTAAACAGTGTAGGGACCAGCTCTATGTCTGGCCGAGGACAGTGTACACGACAGAGGACATTGATGCCCAGACCCAGGTAAAACGTATACAGGTTAAGTGCAAGTCTGTGCCCCACTAGTACACATGGCCTGATACAGGGCTGTAAAATCTATGGATCAAGATTTTTAAGGCAAGCAGGGGATCAGCCCACTGTGCATCCCCCAAAGCACTGATTCTAATTCTTAAATTCTCCTCATCTAAAAAACCGGCAACCCCTATCCTGATTATTGTCTTTGGTTTACATTCATGATGAGCTTTTGACATTTGACCTTAGCCCTATTTAAACATCAACAAGAACATAAATTTGTGACAAAAAGGAATTCCAAAACGGAACTTAACTCATTCAATGAAAAGTAATAAATTACATCTGTGTGTATCCAATGATCATTCACACTCGCATCCAACGCATTACCTGTGTGCTTTTGAATAAGAGTAACGACAGCTCTTTGTCAACTCTGTGTCCTCTTTAAAAATCAGCTTGACATCACGCATAATCTAGCCTTTTTTTCATGCTGATCTATTAGAGTAAAGAGACCACTCATAGCAATGACAACGGACAAAACAAACCTATATGAGTTTTTTATATTATATGGAAACCCAGGACTGAAAATGATACAAGGGTTGTCCCAAAAGTAACCAGAAAATGGTCCTGGTGATGGTGAAGATGTGAGAGAACGACTGCAATCGCTTGAAGAGATTTTCTTTGAGGAGGTTGTCCATTCCCTCGTGTATTGGTGGGACAAATGTCTCAATTCTCATGGGTTCTTTGCTGAGAAATAGCCAGGATGCCCATGCAGCTAATGTGTAAGCTTCATTAGCAAACTAAAAGAAGGGGAGACCCGAAACGTTCTTTGTATTGTTATTTGTTTTATACCTGGAGGTACACCATTTTCACCTTTTTTGTTCTTTCTGTGGCCTTTTTCCAGTTATTTTTGGGACAACCCGCGCACTCATCTTCCATCCTTTGACATGCAACAAGAAACTCAAGTTTAATGCTACAAAATTTCTGAAAAGCTTCTATCTCTCCTTGATGTAGCATGAAGAACAGACAAGTCATTTTTCATGACAAAGAGTTTGGCTGTGGTCTCCACGAATCAAAAGCAATTTCATCTTTAGAAAATAGTTTGGATACACAGTTTTCAATCCAATCCATGTTAAAGACAATAATATATCTCCAAGTCTGTTTCATCTCTGCCATTAGGATACAGCTTAACGGTAAATCAAAAACTCACAAAAATTGATTTCTAATTACAATAGTTAAGTTGAAATATTTTCTGATTTGCACAAATACACACACGCATGTCAATGAAAATACTGTGGTGATATGAAATTATTTGAATGGAATGACGGGATGACATTTGAGATCAAATTCTCAATTATTTGTCCGTATGAAGAAATAGTTGGGTTTATTTTTTTACAGTATGTAATATTTGAAGAGTAAAATGTTCCGATAGTTATCATTCCCCCTTTCAATAAATCAACTTGAGGAGGTCCACATGCTTTGGAGCTGTTATTCGTACTACGTATTTACAACCATAATCTTTAATCAAATTTATCAATTATCTAATCACGATAGAATAAAATTCAACTGAGAAAAATAACTTAGAATCTGATTTGAAACTAAGTTCACTTCTATTTCTATTTCTGATACAGCTGGCTACTACATCATATTTACTGTTGTCATGGTTACGATTGTTGTAAAACTTGAAATCTTAAAGGCTGTATCAGGAAAATGCTGAATGGAAGTCTTAATCGTATTCGTAGATACCAAAGTCATTTTTGACTCTGCGTTTTTGAGGAGGTGTTCGATGAAAGTTCATTTGTTTCCTGCCCATGCTCGGTGACGCACGTGGAATTGATGGAGATCTTTCAAGTGAATCATTAGACTTTTTTGTGGAGAGAGAAGGGGACAAAGGAGATGGTGGTCGTTTGTACAGGAAGTCACCCATGGGATCGAAAGCACCAGAGTCGTCTGTGGAGCAAAATATAGGGTGTTGAAAACTGGGACTTTCTGGTACAGAACGAAGCGAGTTTTGTGGATCGGTCATATGAGGGTAAGCGTGATTGTGTGCCCTGTGCATTTCTGGTGTGGTCCTGTAGGAGTGCATGGGTTCACCGTTCATGAGAGGACTGCGGTACGGAGACTCTTTACCAGACATTCTATTCATAGAGCCGTAGTCGGACGTCATCCGATACGGGCTTTCATTGTCCAATCGTTGAGGCTTTTTGTATGGACTGTCCGGTACGGGGGTTCTACGGTCGGATGAAATGATGCGATATGGACTGTCTGGATTAATCAAACGATCTCGGATAAGTCGACTAGTGTACGGGCTTTCATCTCCAAACAACGAGTTTAGAGCTTGGGCTTTGTGTGTCGGAGATTCCGGTATTCCCTGCGGTATCGGTCCGTTTGCCGCCATGTGTAGGCTCCTGTAAGGGGATGGAGGGGGGGATCCTTTGAAAGAGCCGAGGGTGTTGTATTGGAAGGGATCTCCGTGGATACTCAAAGATCTGGCACTTTGTTGCGGCGACCCGGGCATGCCGTGGGGATCAGTGGTCAAAAAGGAACTGTGCCCGTTGGAATCGTGGGGCGAAGGAAGAAACGTGACGTCTGTCTGAGCTCTGAAAGAACTAAAGGAATCTCTACAACCGGGGGGACGTCTGGCAAATGTTTCAAAAGTCGACCTGTGATGTCCGTCTAAGTCTTCGTAGTCGTGGTTGTTGATGAATAGATCTTTGGAGCTACGAACGTAGTCGGGACAATTTTGTTTGTTGAGGGGAGCTTGGGCGTAAACATTTGGGTTTGGATATTTAGTGCTGTTGGTACTCGCTAAGTTGTTCTTGGCCTTTTTTTGCTGGTGTTTGTAATGCATGAACATGAAGAGAACCAGGATGAGGAAGACAAAGGCAGAGGAACAGGCGGCGATGATGAAGAATTTCGTCATTTGATTGATGGAGGGAAATGTCACACCTGGAATGAACAAATTGCAAAAATGAATTTTATGGCTGATTGTAAAGGGTTATTCTCAATCTAATAAATTCTCAGCCTCCCAGTACTCTATATGTCGGGTCCAGTGTTTGGAATTCTCTCCCCAGGAAGATTAGAGAAGCACCCTCTATAGATACTTTTAAGTCCATGCTAAAACAGTATCTTTTTACTATTACATTTTTATGACCTCTAGTTTGTTCTTAGGAGGGTATGTATGATGAAATAATGTGTTGCTAACTAATTTGATTTTCATAACATGATGTAACGTCCTTAGATGTTTTTGTAAGGCGCATTAAGCTAATATTGTTATTGTTATTGTTATTGTCATTATTATTATTATTATTATTACCATTATCATCATCATCATCATCATCATCATCATCATCATCATCATCATCATCATCATCATCATCATCATCATCA
>JARFNW010038969.1:0-14352 GCA_031763155.1 Dirona albolineata | reverse complement strand
GAGAATGTAATATAACAGATACTAACGAAACTAACACAGGCGGCACGGGTTTGAGGCCCGGGACAAAAAACAAAAAAACAACAAAAAAAAACTTTCTCTTCCACATGTCCTCTGTGGATTAATGTCATAGGTGTCGGGTCGAGTTGTTTTCCAGTATTTCAGTTGATCTGTTCTCCAAATTTGTGTTGAAGGTCGATCTCGTGGTTGGTTCTTGGGCATATGCTTGTCATGGGCTTAGGCAGGGATGGGTAAGGTCGTTTGTTTTGAAACTCCTAAACCACAGAATGAATGAAGGAAATGCGCTTCCTCACGTCAGTAGGTTTTCCGGGTTTCTCATAATGAATTTTGATTTGTGCCGAGTACATATGAATCTTTGGGGTACAAAATCAATCTCAGCGTGAAAGTCTCTAGATGGTCTTCGGCTAGCTAAATTTTTCTGTGCGAGTTTGCACTCATTCCATTCTGAGGACATAGCGTGGCTAGGGAGGCTGATTCCAGTTCATGACAGCTTGTCGGCTTTTTACAAACAAGCTGATTGGCATTTCTTTCCCTGAGTGTGATTCGGATACCAGGGTGAGATGTGTATTTCATTAGTAGTCTGTGTATGAATCTTATGTCCGGCCTTTGATGAACTTTTGGCAAATAAGGATGGTTTTGACAATTACCTAACAACAGCTTGGGAGTTTTCTGCGAATAACTTGTTATAGTAGGTATGCAACATACGAGTAACATGCCTGACTGAGGGGGGGAAAATATATTAATGTTAAAGTCAGGAGACGAGGTGGCTTGGTGGTTAGGACAGCGGACTCTCATGACGAAGGTCGTAGGTTCAAATCCTATCCCGGCCACTTTGTTATTTTTCTTGGGCAAGAAACTTTACTCAAATTGCCTCACTTGACCCAGGTGTAAAAAATGGGTACCAGTTTTATGCTGGGGAAGTAATCTGTGATAGACCAGCGTCCTATCCTGAAGGGTGACTTATTTTCACTCTGTCAGCTTCATGCTACGGAAACCGGGATAAGCGCTGGCTCTGTGATCCTCAAGGCTCGAAGGGACTTTTTAAAATTTGGGTAACATTGACAACATCAAAAATTTCTGCTACGAACGACTTAGAAATCTTACCTTCATAAACATGTGTGCGATATGTTGTATTTTCAAACTCTGGGCTGTTGTCATTGGCATCAAGGATGGAGACCGAGAGATTAGCCATTGCCTGAAATGTTGATGTAAATTTAAATAATGTGTACATTTATACATTCACGATCATCACCATGCTCAAAGTGCTTACTGTGGCACAGTCGGTTTGAATAAGTTACCCGCATTGATTAACCAGCAAGCTCTATTCAGGGGATGTTGTCTCAATGCAAAAGATTGTACATTATACCCCGATGATAAACAAACCCAGAAATTGTCATTAATCATTTTAAAGAACTACTCGTAAATGCATTCATGCTAAACGCCTTGCACATAGTTAGTAAAAGCAACAGTAAAAAATCACACACACACACACACACAAAAGAAATGATAATCTAGGTATGTTATATAAAAACGTTTACCAATTGACTACCATGTATCTAAATTCATAAACGAGCTTCATACCTTTTGATGCCCAGAATCTTCAGCTATGAGTTGAAAGGTGTAAGAGGGAACCTTTTCTCTATCTAAAGGGGCTTTAATGTCAACCTGCCCCGTAAATGGATCAATAGAAAATGGGTTCTCTGTGTCTGAAAAAAATAGAGTGAAAGTTTTAATCAGGCTAGTGCCTTACAATGTTCTATCCTTGCCCTAACATTGTAAGTATTACAGTCAACTCCATTTAATTGCAATCCGCCTGATAGCAACTTCAGCTAAATTAATAGTGTACATTATATAGCGCTTATTCCCGATCATCACCATGCTCTAAGCCCTTACAGTAGCACATTTGCCCCGGTAAATCAACGGAACATTCAACACCTACTATGCCACACGCAGCCTGTTAGGCTCGATTACAATTTTTTGGACAAGGACAAATGCTGCTTACAACCGAGGGGACCTCCAAATTTAACGTCCTTCTCCGATAGGAAGAGGTAAGCAGGGCAAAGTGTCTTACCTAAGGACACAAGCGCCAGTGAGCCAATTCATTTCATTATGTTTTTTTGGTTGTTGTTTTTGTTTTGCTTTTTTGTTCTTTTAATTGGCAACTCTCATCAAAAACAGAATAATAATTCTATATAAAAGTCAGTGTTGTTCTAGTTGACGGTCTACCGCATGGGTTTTTTATTAAATCTTTGCAAAATCAGTGGGTCAGTGAATAAAATACAAATATATTTGAATACCATGAATTATAAATCTTTTCCTTAGGAATGTCTCACAGTCCAAAATTGTCAATATTTTTCACAAACACAAACATACAAACACACTCAGGCACTCACATACACGAAGCATGTATTTTCTTACCGTTTGGTTCTATCAGTTTCATTGAGAATATAATTCTGTCATTAGAATCTTCATCTGTAGCCGTAACTTGTAACAATTTGTGTGGAACTTTAACATCCTGAATAAAATACACACACAAAAAATAACAAAATTATCAACACAGGAAAAAGTGAATAACATAAAGATTCATTTTAAGAAAAAGAATAAAATCAGTTTATTAATACAATTAAATGTCCCATGATGGGATGACTAAGGTAGGTTACCCCAATTCCAAACGATTTCCGCTGGGTTCTCGTTGGAGTCACTTTGAGAGGCCAGTCATCAGTTAGTAAGAAGCTACTTGTGCTAAAATTAGAACTGGTCTATTGTATACTATCTTATGATTGGCTGAGAATGAGGTCCCATGATGCACTGGTAATAATAAACTCCTTGCTGAGTTTTAAGTGACATGACATGGTTTGCCCCAGGTCCTGCCTTTAGAATAATCATGCTGATACTGTCGAAGAAGAGGCGTTTAACACTGTTTTCATAATACAATCAATTTCTGTCATTATAGACAGAGGCACAATGGGTCGATCATCTGCTTGTCTTAGACTCATGGTACAGAGCAATAAGGCCCAAATAACACGCCCCTTCATTACTGCGGCAATTCTAAATAAACTGGATGAGATTGAGAAAGAAACAAATTGTGTCTGATGTAGGCTTAAAAAACAAACAAATGACTTTTAGATTCAATTACGGACCATTCCTACTGTTGACAGTTTGGGGAAATAATTTGCTTGGAGTTGGGGCAGCTACCTCTTCAGCAATGCCCCAATTCCGAACGCTTCGATTATCAGTATTTTCTCCCACAATTTGATTTATTTCTTAAATAATCAAATGAAAAATGAAAAATGAAACTATATTACATTTAAAATTGCCAAATTTTCATACATTGAAAGCAAAGTTATATGCAGAATATCAATTCAATGCAAAGAGTAGCTTTCAAAAGGGAATCGAGCGAGGGTGGTTACGAAATCATGTAAACAGCCATTTGTCAAAACAGGGGAGCACTGGCCTTTGGTTCGAGATGTCACAATATTGAATCCCAGTGGAAGCACAGGCCTTTGGTTCGAGATTTCACAATATTGAATCCCAGTGGAAGCACTGGCCTTTGGTTAGAGATGTCACAATATTGAATCCCAGTGGAAGCACAGGCCTTTGGTTAGAGATGTCACAATATTGAATCCCAGTGGAAGCACTGGCCTTCGATTCGAGATGTCACAATATTGAATCCCAGAAGAAGCACTGGGTTTTTTACAAGACCTTGATCCCACTTTGCGGCGCTGCATTGCAACTGAAGCCTAGGGTATTCCCGCCTACCCTCGGAAAGACTCTAAAGTCAAATTTCCCCTGGGGTTAATAAAGGGAATCTATCTATTATTTTATTATCTTACCTCTGAAACAGACTCTTTATAATTCATGACACCAAACACAGGTGGGCGATCGTTGCCATCAAGAATTTTTATATGGACTGTCGTATTGCCTGTGAGAATGCCATCATCAGCAATCACCTGATAAATACACATGAAAGTAGATAATATTAGACCTTTTATATATAAGCATTTAAGAATTTCTCAACATAGTAAAAGTTGTGAAGATGAATGCAAAACTAAATACCATTTAAAGTCAGATATTAGAGTTTTATCCACATTTAAGAAATTCTCAACATAAGCGTGCATCATGAGCGCCAATATCTTAGAACATTTTTATTCCTAAAATTTTGAAACAGAGTATTTCTTTTATAATCATCTTGTTTTATTTCTATTCCCTATAAAAGGTAACATGTAACTTATTCTTTTGGAACAAAGTCTTAAAGTCTTACCATAAAAGTAAAAGTGTGATTAAGGCTATGATCCATAGCCTCATAATCGATGTCCTTTGTTAGGTATATATTCCCTTCTTCATCAATTCTGAAGGCGGCATTTGAGTTGTCAGTGTCACTGTCAATGCTGTAGGAAATCTGCAAAAGCCAAATGAGAAAATCATCTTTAATAAATTTCCAGCAATCAAGGTGGTTAAACAACGTAATTATTCGTTTATTTGCTTGATTTTTAAAATACATTTGTAAAGGCTGTATCTCCAGATTTTAACAAAATCAAGTTACGCATACTGCCTTGTAGTTCAAAATAAGGTGTTTCGGCAGATTTAGATCTTGAGACCATACCTTGGTATGTAATGTTACAAACGCCAGAAAAAACAAATATCTCCAAAATGGTTAGTTTATGCTAGAAAACAATTTTCTTTTCAAAAATGTATACCCTGAAACTGTTCTACTCCTGGAGAACATAGACCCAAAAACTGTTCTACTCCTAGAGGACATAGGCCCAGGATCTGTTTTACTCCTAAAGGACATAGACCCAGAAACTGTTCTACTCCTAGAGGACATAGACCCAGAAACTGTTCTACTCCTAAAGGACATAGACCCAGAATCTGTTCCACTCCTAGAGGACATAGACCCAGAAACTGTTCTACTCCTAGAGGACATAGACCCAGAAACTGTTCTACTCCTAGAGGACACAGACCAAGAATCTGTTCCACTCCTAGAGGACATAGACCCTGAAACTGTTTTACTCCTAGAGGACATAGACCCTGAAACTGTTCACTCCTAGAGGACATAGACCCTGAAACTGTTTTACCCCTAGAGGACATAGACCCTGAAACTGTTCCACTCCTAGAGGACATACCCCCTGAAACTGTTCTACCCCTAGAGGACATAGACCCTGAAACTGTTCCACTCCTAGAGGACATAGACCCAGAAACTGTTCTACTCCTAGAGGACATAGACCCAGAAACTTTTCCACTCCTAGAGGACATAGATCCAGAAACTGTTCTGCTCCTAAATGACATAGATCCAGAAACTGTTCTGCTCCTAGAGGACATAGATCCAGAAACTGTTCTGCTCCTAGAGGACATAGATCCAGAAACTGTTCTGCTCCTAGAGGACATAGATCAATAAACTGTTCTGCTCCTAGAGGACATAGATCAAGAAACTGTTCCACTCCTAGAGGACATAGATCAAGAAACTGTTCCACTCCTAGAGGACATAGATCCAGAAACTGTTCTGCTCCTAGAGGACATAGATCAAGAAACTGTTCTGCTCCTAGAGGACATAGACCCAGAAACTTTTCCACTCCTAGAGGACATAGACCCTGAAACTGTTCCACTCCTAGATTTGATTTTTACACATCTTAATGACCACACGTAAAACATAAAAGAGAAGACAATGAGTTTAAAATCATTTCTATAAAAAGCACTCACCTTCGAGTTTTCATCTGGGTCAGAGGCAGACACATGAAGAATTGAGGAGGTATTGCTTTTAACATTCTCTTTGATTTCACTGTAAAAGTGAGGGGAATCAAATTGTGGTGGAGAATCTGGCTCATCCAATACATGTATAATCACCTGTGAGGAATGACCATATTCATGACATCATCATCATTATGTTTATTATTTGTTTTATTATAATTATCATCATTCATCATTATCATCATCATCATTATCGTCATCATCATCATCATCATCATCATCATCATCATCATCATCATCATCATCATCATCATCACCACCATCATAATCATCATCATCATCATCATCATCATCATCATCACCATCATCATCACCACCACCATAATCATCACCATCATCATCATCATCATCACCACCACCATAATCATCATCATCATCATCATCATCATCATCATCACCATCATCATCATCATCTTCATGTTTATCATTTTTGTCATCGTAATTATCATCAATATTATCATCATCATCATCATCATCATCATCATTTTAAAAAACTATCCACATTATTAATATAGGATTTTATATCTCATTCTCCTCAAGTAAAACTTTAGAACACCCATATAATGAAATAACAGTTCAATAAAAACTTTACTGCTTTTCGGGAACCAAAGACAGAATTCTACTGACCTGTGCCTGTGCTTCTTCAGCAAGTGACTTTGCCAACACTATCATTTCATATCTCTTGGTTGTCTCTCTGTCAATAATTTTGGCAGTCTCCAATATACCCTAAGGAGATTCCAGATATCAATACAGATAATACTTAATAGTTGTTGAAAAAATAAGCCTACTATGTATTAATCAACGACTAGAAAATTGTTGATTGTCCTGGCTTTGACTTAACTCAATGGTAACAGTATCTACATGTTATGCGTAAGTAATGATGACTCGCAGCGCAGAAGCTATGTTAACCTGAAGGAAAATATAGTGAGTATGTAAATTAGCTTCAATGATTGACAGCACAAAACAGCGAGGTTTTGACCAAAGACGTTTGCCAAGAAGCAACAATTAACAAGGAACATTCACAAGTAAAACATAGATGGGGATGGGGTGGGGCTGGGGACAGATTGCTTCCCCAGCTGTAACCTGGTACCCATTTTTACCCCTTGGTCAAGCGCGGCAATTGGAGTAAAGTTTCTTGCCCAAGATTGGAACCCTTACCTTCGTCCCTTGGCCATCGTGCCTCCGTTAATACAGAAACAAAACATAAAATCCCTAAAGTAGGGAGAGGCATATTCAACGAATCAAGACATGCGACCGCAACCAAAATGTTGTGGGTTGATTCCCTATTGATCCAGTATTGAAAGCAAATTTGAAAGACTTCAACCCTCAGAAAGTTGTACCTTTAAAAAAGGTTCCCTATCACATAATGTACACAACATAATATGTTTATTCTTTACTGATGTTTGTCTGAATGTTCTATGCAAGTAGATCTTCAATGGCAAATCTAAATAAAGTTTGCTTTATTCTTAGTAGTCGAGGAGGCAAGATGGCTGAGTGGTTAGGACGGTGGACTCCCATGGCCATGGGTTCGAATCCTATCCCAGTCACCTCATTGTTTTTCTTGGGCAAGAAACTTTACTCCAATTACCTCATTTGACCCAGGTTATAGCTGGGGAAGAAATCTGAGATAGACCAGCATTCTACCTAGAAGGGTGGCCACGGAAACCGGGATAAGCATCAACTCTATGGGCCTTAAGGCCCTTTAAAACTTAACTGGTACAGTCCAGTTATCAATAAGGTAAATTATAGCTTCTGCTCAGTAGCAAATATTCACCATTAAAAGTCAACCAGTAATGGTAACTCATTAATTTTCATTGAGCCATGACTTGATTCACTGTTTGGTTAAAATACACTCAACAAGTGTTTCAGATGTCAGAAAGGCGTGAATATCACCCAAACACCTGTTGGCAACTCCATGCCATATCATCTTAGGCGAAAGCACAAAATAGGGTCAACCAAATGCTTTGCTGCTAAAGAGTTAACCGATGTGAAGTACAAAATTTCTACCCCCCCCCCCCCTCCCCCCCACTCCCTTAGTTACTGATGACTAGATCCTAGGTCATTTTGGTCTACCCCCTCGGAATAGATCCTAAAGACAAATTTCCCCCTGTGATGAATAACGGGAATTCTATCTTATCTTATCTTTATCTTAGTCTCTCCTTAAATCCACAGGTAGAGAACAGACGATTCTTCCGCTCTGCACCAACAACTGTCTCAGCATCAGGATACACTATTGTACAGAACACGGTTGGCAAAAAATTAAGAGATCAAAGCGAAGGTGGTCAATGCAAAGTATTATGTAAAAATAAATCACTCACCTTTTTATCGTCAACTTTAAAGCTCCCTTGTTCATTTCCACTAAGAATGGAGTAGGTAATGCCATCATCTTGTTTGTTCACTGTCAAATTTAATACTTCTGTGCCGGTCAGTTTTGACTCCTTCACCTTAATATTGTAAAAACCATGACAGAAAGCTAATGCACTGTCTGACTTTATCATCACTGCTAAAGAAGCCTCTGAGCAGACGGTTTTACCACTGCTACAAGCCAAAAGACCCATCACATAGGTTCCTGGTTTCAATTTCTCTTTGTATATTAGAAGGCCAGAAGCTTTATCAACTGAAAACTCATTTGTCATGTTGGTAAGGAAATATTCAATCTGTTCATCACTTTGCGCGAAAAGGACTGTGATTTCTTCGGTTGAATCCTTTGACTGTGCATCACCATTGCAGATTGCGGATTGAGTCATGTAGACTTGAAGAGAATCAGATGGCCACACAGGGGCTTCCGCTATATCAAAAACGTTAATCGTTACTGTTACTTCCGCAGTCTTCGGATCAAGTGAATTATCTGCAGCCTTGACTTTCATGGTATAGCTATTGTTCTTTTCATAATTGAGCGGTCTTTGCACAATTACGCGTCCTGAGTTTTCATCCAATGCAAAATCAGCAGATGGTTTGATTGAAATGATGTGATACCTGACTTGGCCAGATGAACCTTTATCACTATCAACAGCAAACACTGATCCAACCTCATGGCCAATTGAAGCATTTTCTGTTACCATAAATGTGTAACTAGACACTGTTGTATTCTTATCATCAACAAACATAGGATCTGTGTTTGAATCAACAATGGAAACTTGAAATTCTGTTGAAGAAGTGAGTGGAGGCTGTCCATGATCGATCACATAAAGCATCATTTTGTACGAAGACTTGATTCGCCTGTCAAAACCTTCTGTTGTTAAAATCTGGTCAGTTTTAAGATCTATGTGAAACTTTCCATCTTCTCCTTCAAGCCATTTTGTAAACCCATCATTGCTTTCGTCATCGTCGTCAAGGTGAAACGTTGTCACAATCTATTGTTGATAAAAGATGAAAAAACACGAATGACAATTAAGATTTGAATCAAGATTTAAGATTTCACCAATGAATTATCACTTACAAACATTTTGGATGAGCATCTACCTCACTCTTGTAGTTCCTTTAAATTCTTTTTTGATTTTCTTTTCAAAACTAAAAGTCTCATTTTAAACTATTGTAGAAACTAAATAAACAAATACCAAAAATAAGAAAAAAAAACCAACCGTGCCCACTGTACTATTTTCGAATATCTTAACATTTGTTGGCATCTTGATGTCAGGACGATGTTCATTGATATCCAAGATGGTAATTGTAACATCAGCATGACCAATATTTTGACCATCTGATACACAAACCCCTGCAGCGGAAAAAGAATGGCATTGTATATATTGTATTCCTGTTACATATCACATGACTAGGTATTAAAGACTATTCAGTTTATCGTGTGTCATCAACCTGTTACCAAAAGTGTTCCTTTGACTAACCATCACAATTTTTTAACCCAAATTTTACGGATCGTCACAAAATGTATAAATTTAATGAAAAAAAACCCCCAAACTTTTTCAAACTCTAATAATATGGTGCTTACAACTAATCAGGCACAGCAACCTTATACAACTGTGTTCGCAAAGAGAGCAGTATCTTTACTGAGACTAATATCCAGGATACTGCTTTCTGTGTGAAAATGGTTTCATAGGAGTAGAAACTACAACAATTAACAAAACCTGTTGCTAACTGTCTGAAATCTTTGAGCGTTCTATCATTTCTAAGCAATTAATTCTTTTCTGAACTAAGATACATCCCCTATCCGTCTCGTAGAATACAAACTTTTAAAGAGTATGATCATTTGTCTAGACTGCATGAGCCTGTCAAAAGTATGAGACAATAAAGTAACAATGAGACAATACAGAAAGATGATGATTTAATAGCAAGTAGAACTACATTGTGTTATCCTTTAGCGCTATGCATTTATCCTGAAATGTGTGTCTTCTTCTTGGTATGTGTATGCGTTTATTATACCTGATAAGTGGATTTGTTCTCATAGGGATTATGCCATTACAAGACTTACCAAAGCTGAGATTGGAATTCGTTTCGGCATCCAGGGAACGTAATGCATGAATGCTGCCATTATTATAAACCTTTATTAGGTTTCCAATGTCAGTATTTGTAAGATCATTCAAAGAATAAACCAAGTCAGAATCAGCGTTATCAGAATCAGAGGCTTGAAGCTGAAAACAGAAACACATATTATAGCAAATGTTTCTGTCTGTGGCTTCCTACATTTCAAACTTAGTTTCTAAAAAAGGATTATCTTTCGTGAAAAATAATAAGACAATATTTTTCTTCTTCATATGTTAGGCATAACAAAATTATGTGGTTGAATGCAACATGCTAAAATAGTTCATAAATTGTTGCTTTTAATTTTTAAATTAATCTTGTATACTAACATGCTTTGGGCTATTTCTCTACAACACTTTAAAAATAAATGAGTACTCATTGGCTTAAATATTCCTAAAAATGATTCGACTAAAATTAAAGCTTTGTAACACAAACATTGAATACCTGCATCAAAAAGCCTGGAGATTGGTTTTCTGGAACTGACAGTGTGTACAAAGGCTGAGTAAATTTGGGCACCGCATATTCTGTTTTGACAACTTTGACAGCAATTGTTGTTAGCGAGGCCCTTGGCTGCTTACCATCTGGAAAATAGGAAGAACCATTTGAATTTGTTTACAGGCTCAAATACATTGCATTCTTGTTTCTTTCCATGTCTATCTCCTTTTAAAGCATCTAGTATGTTGCTTTGCAACTTTTCCCATGGTTATAGTACATTTACTTTAAGCATTGCCATGTGCAGTTACAAGTCTTAAGTGTTGCTAGTCAGTTTAAGTTAAAGTTTTCAGCATTTGTTTTACAAAACAAAAAAGTCAAATTTTTTAAAAATAAAAAAGTAGAATGGTTTCACATGAAAATATTAGCTCTGCTGTACATCACACAAACAAGAGTGGTAGTTTTGGTCATATGATTACAAAATGATTGAGCATCTTCATAACAATGACATAAACCCCCTCCCCCCCCCCCCCCTCACACACACACACACACACACACACACTCCGTTCCAACAAAATCTGTTCAGATTCACATCATGGTCCTTGTTTTATGAAGCAAAGGTTGCATGGGGGGAAAATGTGGTGAGGCTGCTGGAAGCCGGGTAGAAGATGAATAATATAGTAATAGCAGGCTTCTGTCAAGGACAATAAACAATAAATAAATGTTTCAGGTTTTCCCCTTTATCAATGTATTATATCTAAATACAATATGAAGAACTCTATTAGATGCCACATCACTTGGAGGGGGCCAAGAGACAATTTCTCCCTTCGTCTCATTTCATTTTAATTTTTATGTTCTTGGTATTGTGTGCTAGATGCACATTGATAAAGGGGAAACCCGAAACTTTCGTTTACTGTTTATAGTAATTTACAGAAACCTGTTTTTAATATACACCCATTATTTAAAGGTTGCATGGGAAACAACACAATAGGAGCCTTCGACCATTTGTAAGACATCCAAAGATTTAAATTCGACAAAAATCTAGCTTTGAAGAGAAAATCAGAGCACAATTCTTTTTAAATTTCAAACACTTTAGTTTGAGCTCATTTCAAAGAGTTTTATTTTCATTTTCAAATATTTTTGGTTCACTTACTATCTTGGGCTTTGACTATAAGAATTATGTCGTTGGTCTTGCCATAATCCAGACAATCGGAGCAACTGAGAGTGATAGTCCCTTTCTGAGGATCAATCTCAAACAGGTTGCTATGCATGGATGACAGGAGGGAATAAGTTATTTCACCTGCGTCTCCTATATCTTTATCAGTTGCTTCTACCTGTAAAGTTAAAAAAGGAATATTTGGAAAGGGTATTTCTCAGCAAAATATCAAAATAATTCAATATCAAATCAAATAATCAAACAGTCTGAATCGAAAAGTAAAATTTTATTTCTGTCTCTATTTAAACCATTTATAAAAGTGTATTTGGAGCGACAGCTGAAATTACCTCTCTTGATTTTATCAATTTTGTGAGATAGGTCAGAGGCATAAAGTTATATTTTCTATAGCATTTAGAGAAGCGGGGGGAAAAATGAAACCTTATTTAATTCCATTTTCATTGTAATATACATATTATTTTCAATTCAATTCAATCCAATACTGTTACAGCTTCTTTGTTGAAGGTGACCTTGACATTGTGTAGAACAGGTGGTTTGACTTGTGTCTATTCATCTTCGGCATTGACAAGTATTAGACTCTCGTCAATGTTTCTTATTTTCTGGTTCTTTCGTTTTTATTAATCTCCACTGAAATTAGTTAACAGTGTGTAAAGTTCTCAAATCATAAGCCCCAACATTCTCATATTGAAGGCAAACATGCAGCAATACCTTTGGTCAGTTTAAAATATTTTAAAAAAAATAAAATTCACTTTATTTATTTTAGGCGGAAATTTGTCTTTAAGTTCTATTCTGAGGTTTGAACAGAATAACCCAGGCGTCAGCTGTAGGGCAGTGCCGCAAAGTGGGATCAAGGTCTTGAGAAAAAAAACCTAGTGCTTCCACCAGGATTTTAAGCCGCAACCTCCCGAACCAAAGGAAAGTGGCCTAGCCACTGCGTTATCGTTTAAGTTGGCAACAGTTCAGTTACTGTGTCTTATATACGAAAATCATCTATAAAAAAAGAAAAACCATTGTATGTTAATCCTTACCTGTGTCAAAAATGATCCCTCAGTTGCATTTTCTTGTATATGAGGACTATTTGTTGAAGTGAAAACAGGAGAGTTGTCATTTTCATCTAGAATTTTGATAGTCACAGGGCTTTTAGTACTGCTTTGCTTTTCCTTAGTTTTTGTTTCTTGCGCATATATCTGTGGATTTTAATTGATTAGATCAGTTAAAGAAAATTATTGTAATAAGAGGACTAAAGCATAAAGTAAGAGCTGCTGACAGTGAGTTAAAAACTAGATAACAAGAAAGTGTATTAATACATACATTAATCAACTACATACAAGTACAGAATCAAACATGGAATATGGAATCAAACATGGAATATGGAATCAAACATGGAATATGGAATCAAACATGGAATATGGAATCAAACATGGAATATTGAATCAAACATGGAATATGGAATCAAACATGGAATATGGAATCAAACATGGAATCAAACATGTAGACGGGATGCATTATCATAATATAGATCATACAACTTATGTTGTGAAAAGTGTCTACCTACCTTAAATTTGTACTCGTCTTTGGTTTCCCTGTCAAGTTCTTTTGCCACTTTAAGTATACCTTGATTCAGGTTGGTTTCAATTTCAAATTGTTTACTATCAGCCCCTTCCAATTTGAACTCAAACTCAGCATTCTTTCCCTGAAATGGATAGAAATAATAATAATGTACATTTATATAGCGCTTATTCACCATCATCACCATGCTCTAAGCGCTTACAATAGCACATTTGCCCCGGTAAAGCATGGAACACTAAAAAATTAATATGCCACACGCACCCTGTTAGGCATGAACACAATTTTTTGGACAAGGGAACACTTCTTACAACCGAGGGGACCGATAGGGCGAGGTAAGCAGGGCAAAATATTCTTACCTAAGGACAAAAATGGCGGTGAGCCGATTCATTTCATTATGTTTAAATATTGTTACGACGGGCTAAGATCCTAGGCAGTCACCCGTCTATTCACTAGCCATGATAAATGTTGCTTGTCAACTCCAACCGTTGAGTAGTGTTCACTGTTCGGCCACCGACGAAATGAAAACAAGAACTTGGAGTCCAACTACGCTGCTGTCCAAGGATGTTTTTTTCTCATGCTATTTTTCATCCCACACCAAAAATTTAATATGAGTAAATGATAGGTCCATATATCGTGGGCGTAATGAAACAGGGGCGTATCATAAAATCGCAACTTTTCAGGAGAGCCAAAAAACCGTTTGATTTCGTTATTTTTAGTCATAAATCTATGATTTTTTCCAAGCACATTCATTTTGTCATTCCCGAAGACATGGTATCATCAGAATTTCAATAACTTCAATATTTTGGTCATAATTAATTATGCGCCTTTAGTGTGCTGAAAAATCGACAAACACTGGGCGTGACATATGATACGCCTTTTGCTTTCTCATCCGTTCCCTCTCTATTCTTGTATAAAATAATCATGTTACGCCTTTTGTT
>JARFNW010038858.1:0-14354 GCA_031763155.1 Dirona albolineata | reverse complement strand
CTTCTTCTTCTTCTTCTTCTTCTTCTTCTTCTTCTTCTTCTTCTTCTTCTTCTTCCTCCTCCTCCTCCTCCTCCTCCCCCTCCTTCTTCCAGTCCAGTTTTCTCCCAAGATCTAAGCGGATTGGAACAAACAAAAACTGTATATTTACTGTTTCTTATAAAAAAACAAAAACAGCATTTGAAACACAAAGGAAGATAACAATTCTTTTTTGAACATGATTGTCTTGAAAACTGTATGAAAAGTGTGCAGCTCTATGCCTTTTGTAAGCGCTCGTCATAGAACTTAAATTAATTTAGGTTGTACTTAAATTCATTTAAGTTCTCTGTCATTATCCCAGAATAAGTTATTCTGTGGTCATCATTGCGAATTAGAATTAGAGTCAGGTGAAGCGAATGAAAGACGGGAATGGCCGTGGGCTGGGTGACAAACCTAGGATGACAAAAGAAAAAGACGCCAAAAGTTTTAAAAATTTAGATGAAGGTACATAATTTGGATAACATTATGATACAATATGTAGGGTGCACTGCTGATTATATTATTGGGGAGATTGTTCCAATCTGTGATTGTGCGGGAAAGAAGAACTTATATTAGACAAATAGGCCTAATAGGTCACAGGTTGGTTGTTATAATATAGGCTGTCTTATGTCCTTTTATTTTGGGTCGAAGCATTCTGCCTTTGATCTTTTAGTTCGTTCGAAGTCACATTGAAGCAACGAGGTTCTTGCATTGAAGCCACAGCCTATCTAATTGCCCCTCGCCCCCCACTAGACGTCTGTTACCCCTACTATTACGAAAATCATAGTTTTTAGATTGTTGGGCCAAAAGCTTCCCCAAACTTCAAAACGAGGCCTCTGTTATTGGCATTTGTCATATTTGGTGTAATCAAGAATCAAGATGGCTGACATGGAGGCCATGGATGCGATGGATGAAAATATCCCAGATGAAATGATGCAGTCTTCAATGTCAAACGATGATTCATCAATGCACCACGACAATGAAATGAATGGAGAGCGGAACAATGGAAATTCAGATATGTCTATGGGTGATAACGGAATGGGCATGGATAATCAAGATAATATGAATATGATGGGCGAAGGTGGAATTGGAATGAGCCATGGTGGCGGTGGTGGTGGAGGAATGGGAATGGAAAACAACATGGGTAACAATAACGAAAACCAAGGAATGCCTAATCAAGGAATGATGAACCAAGGCATGATGAACCCAGGAATGATGGACGGAGGCATGCAAAATGACATGAATAAGTTCAACCGATTTCCAGGTCCTCGGGGAAGAGGATTCATGGGGCCAGGGCCTCGGGGACCTCCAGGTGGCCCAAGAGGGTAAGGATTGAAGAAGTAATAGAAGTAGAAGAGCAAGAGCAGTTGTAACTGAACTTCGTGAATGAAATATTTTAGCTAATTTTTAAAGTTAATATGGTAACACATCCAATTATATATACCCATTTTATGCTTCTTAGCAGATATATTGTAGCCTAGTTTGACTTGGTTCCTAACTTAAAAACAGTGAAACTGGGTGGGTGGTTTTTTCGGCTCTGTTTTACTGTTGTGTTCATTGTTTTACTTTTACTGTTGTTACTGTTACTGAAAGTTACTGTAAGTGTAAAGCCTATATTTTCACAAGTACTAAACAAACTCAAATCTTATAATGATCAAGGCCATTCGAGGTTTCCAATCCAATCCATTGCCAATCCAATCGATTAAGTCGCAGCTTCATTAATTTGAAGATAAACGCGACTGCGTGTGATGGTGGTGGTCACGTGTGTTTCACTGCTGCGAGAAGAATTCGCGTTTGACTGTAGGTGTAATTTGTAGTAAATCTAAAGTATCCTACATTTTTCTCAGATCTAATTTTGTCGGGTAATGCATTCCACAAGCGCAGAGTACTTGGAAAGAATGAGGCTTTGTGGCTGTTTATTCTGGAGTATGGTAATATATAGGCATAGGAATACAAGGAATGACAACCCATGACAAAGCTTGGTGCACAACTTATAATGCAACACAAGTTCTGCTCACAATCATAAAGCAGTTTTCTCTGTCTCAGTCTCAAGTCAAGTGGGTGCTTTTGGAAAAGCGGGTGGTAGACAGACACACCAAATGTTGAAATAAATATATGAAATTTTGGATTTGAGAAAGCAAATGATTACTGTTGAAAACTATTTCATTTGTTTTGTTCCGTCTATTCTAAATTTGGCTGGCCTGGGGGTGATGGGTGTCGAAAGTATCGAAATACCCTGTACTTTGTGTTTAAAATGATAAACGACAATTTTGGAAGTTCTGCAGATTAAGTTGAAAAAGAGGAATGTTCGTATTGACAGTTGAGGTTGAGTGTATTTATGGAGAAGAATGTGGAGCTAAAATGAGCTGTGCAACTGGTCTAGACTGATGAAAATGAAGGGGTTGGCGAGGGTGAAGAAGAGGATCAAAGTAGTGAAATTAAATTAATTTATTTTTTATTATAGTCTAGTCTAGTGTAAATCTTTGATTTCTCCTTGCTACAATCTCTTCTCAGAATGCCCCCATTTGGTCGACCTCCTATGAATAGATTCCGTGGTCCGCCAGGACCTGGTGGAATGAGAGGACCACCAATGGGAATGCGGGGACCTCCAGGAATGCGAGGACCTCCCCGGGGCCCACCATTTAACAGGCCACCTTTTGATCCAAATTTTGGACCTCCGGGTATGGGTCCGAACCAAGGCATGCGAGGACCAGGTATGAATGGGCCAGGAGGCCCAGGGGGCCCTATGATGGGCGGACCACCTGGCATGGGTCCAAATGGACCACCTAATATGCCACCTAGTGGACCAGGAATGGGGCCAAATGGACCAGGAATGGGTGGCCCACCAGGGATGGGACCCAATGGACCAGGCATGGGACCCAATGGACCAGGTATGGGACCGCCAGGAATGATGCCACCTCCAGGAATGGGACCACCAGGAATGGTATGTCAATTTCAGTTGTTTTTGAATTGGTTTGTTTTTGTGATGTGTTTAAGCTGACATAATATTTGTTGAATGGCATTATATATAAATTATAATTGGTGAATGGCATTTAATTTTGATATGCTATAATCTTTTTCCTTTCTTGATAGACACATTTTTTGTTTCAGATTGCAGATTATAAAAAAACTATGAAAGTCATGCCTTGTTCTATTTATTTTATTACATATATTGTGAACAATACGAAATCCCAAATTGTTTTTATGTAAGTATTTATTCCTTTTACTCTTAATGATATTTTGTTTTTTTTCTCCATAAACATCATTGGTCTTAAAATACTTTTCAGCGCGTCAACTCAGGGAAAGTGAGCCCTCTTTTTAAAAAAACATTTGGGGATTATGATTCGATTATTGTTGGTGTTGGTGTTTTGTGTTTTTATTTATCATTACAGGCAATTCCAACATGACAGATGCATCATTCTCTTACATTTCCAAGTTTATCAACTATTTTTTTGATTCTCAGAAATATGTAGTAACTTTGTGGGGTGTAAATGATTTGTAATGACTAAAACTAAAATTAAGATGTTTTTTTGTGTGTGCATAAAATACATACTCCACTATTATTATCATAGGGAGGAATTGAAATTGGTTTTTATCAATTAATTTATTAAGCAGCAAAACTTTTTAGTTGCCTTTTATTTGATTCATTTTAGTTTGTTAAAGCATAAATTGATTATCCGTTATTTTGGAATTGCTCTTACCTTTATACTTGCTATGTTATCCCCCTTAAATGCAACGCTTATATTCTGAATTTTCTCGCAAACGTAGTTCCAATCTGCAAGTTACCGTTGATGCATGTTGTGATCAGTCATTAATTGTCAACCAGTTGATTTCTGGTGATTGTAAATATCCGTATGTGTCCTCGATTTGACACGTTTTTTTGCATCATTTGTTCGCGCAGGAGCAGCAATACTAATCTACAAACCGTGAAGGCTAGCAAGATATCAATATCTGATTTTCAAAACATGTAGATACTCATGGCTCCCAATATGGAGAGCGGTTGCGAGTGTGATGTGAATTTGACCCATCACCCAGTTTTGACTAGAACCCTTTTGATTTCTGCTAAAATTAAAAGACATGTTGAGAGGTGGAGAGAGACAGATTAGAAATATAAATCTCATTAACATTCATCCTCTTACATAAGGAACAGCCATTTCCTGGGGCAAATATGAACATGGTATATGGTGTGTCTGGTGGAGGCGTATGTGTTGTTAGTTTAAAATAACTGCACTTTGACAGTATTTTTTAAAGCGATTGGGGATAATACAGTGTATAAATGTTTTATTTCCTTGCCCCTCGCTCCTCTCAGCCTCTATGCCACTTATTGATATAAACGTAAACAGAACAAAAGAGATTGATCAGCAAAAAGAGAATGGCAAACTAAAGCTAAGCCAATGTGCAACCACATTTCAGCTATAGCAAGATAGAAAACAATGTACCAACCAAATACAATTAATAGTTAATTAATTTGGTTAATTCCATTATAGGATGATTATCAGATAAAATGATAATTTAATTAATTTTATGGTTGGAATAAAAATGGAAGTTGTGATTTGGCTTGCTACAAGTTTTTTGTAAGATCTAAATAGAAGTTTTGAAACTGGTACTGTTTATAAAAAAAATAAAAATTTCATTTAATCCAACTTGTCAAAATTTGCTTAACTTGAAGATGATTTTTAGATATCTTTCTAAAATATTTATGATTTTTATATATATGAATATATATATATATATTATATATTCACAGTTCTAATATGTGTATTTGTCTCATCAGATATTTCAGCACTTGGGAATGACAAAGTTTTGATAATGGTTTAAAAATATTATCTTGTATTGTACTTAGTTAACTTCATGCATGATTTGATGCCCTTAATATTTGAATAAATTAAAATTTTTCTATGCAGCGCCCCATGATGCCTCCTCCTAATTTCCCCCCACCCAACTTCTCTGTACCCCCACCTGGGTTTGCGAATGGGATTCCCCCAGCTGCAATGGGAATGTCAGCCATGCCTCCTGCTGGATCCCAACAGGCGCCTCCTTTAGATCCCAATACCCAGGATATTTGGGTGGAGACAAAATCTCCGGAAGGAAAGGTAACATGAGTGGTAGTTTTCAATTTAAGGTTCAATCCGATGCTGAGAATAGGAAATGAAATATGAATAATGAATGGTTAAACTCACTGTATATGATTGAATAGAAGTCGATCTGTAATTTTCTGTGGTTTGAGAAAGTCCATATTGGTCAACATCATAGGTAAGCTTTCTGAATGAAGGTGTCCTTGATTCTCATCCTATAATCATGAGTAGAATACGATGATTGTGAAACAGGCAAATTTGCATCAATTTTTTAAAACTATCCCCCTTTAGTTTTGCAGTTTTGTTCAAAATGTAAAGAAAAAGTCCTGATTCATAATTGTGTCATTTCTGATATATTATATATATTCAAGATACTTGTTTGTAATCTGTTCCCGTTGGAACTGTAATTAAACACTGTAGGGACCAGCTCTGTGTCTGGCCAAGGACAGTGTGCACGGCAGAAGGCATCAATGTGCAGACCCACTTAAAACGTATCCAGGTTTAAGTGCAAGTCTGTGCCCCACTAGTACACATGGCCTGATACAGAACTGGAAAATCTATGGATCAAGATTTTTAAAGCAATTAGGGGATCAGCACACACTGCCAATAAACTCTGGTACAAGAAGCAATACACTGTCCAATATTATTACTCGTATCTGGTCCAGACAACATGATATTGTAGCCTCAGGTGTTCACCAGGCAGCTATAGAAACTGGAAATTTTACCAAAGGGGCAAATATTTAAGATACTATTGTATACAATTTCGATACTTTGAACACATTTAATCTGATATCCTGGCTGGAATTCCTTCGAAAAAGATTAAATCATCAAAGCAAAGATGAAAATAATGGAGTCATCTGATGACAGTCTGTCACATTTGGGCACAAAGAATTTGAATTGAAATTAAATAATATAGGTTTTTTATATTCATAGTATTTATATTAAATATGTTATATATATTAAATATTATATATGTATATATTATAATATAATCTTTTTTGTTTTTAAAGGCTTATTACTACAGTGCAAGAACTCGTGAAACGGCATGGAGCACACCAGAGAATGCACGTATTGTACCACAGGCTGAATGGGAAGCATTTCAGACAAATCAAGCCCAGGGTCAGGGTGGTCCTATGCTGGGTCCCAATGCCTCGGGAGGTACCTCCACTGCAGCACAGGCAGCTGTTGCACAAGGTGAGAGGAAAATGTGTTGTCATCACCTGTTCTATTTTTCTACCACAGCAGTCTCTGTCTGAGGCTAAGAAACTGGTTGAGGCTTTCAGTTTATTACATTTAAAGTGTTTCCATATTCCCTTAAAGAAGGATTTTCTTTCCGTCTATCTCAATACCTATTATGTTGTACAGTGGATTGCGGTCTTGTGAGGGTAAATTAGATAGTTACAAATTATGTTTCATTAAAAAGAAGAGAACTTTGTGAGAAACCACTGGACTGCTTTTCACCACATGCATTGCCATCTCATATTTTTTTATCTTCAAGTAATTTCAGCTATTTCGACAAAAATACTGTTGACTTATACAGAATAAATGTAGATAATGATATAAATATAAAATGTATAGATTTTATCAACTTCACAGGACTTGGGCAAAAATGAAAAAAATAAATGGCAGAGACTTAGTAAAGCTGATTTAATTTTTTGAATTTTTTGTAGCTTTGAATTTGTCAAAAATTTGAATGTCTTGATTTATTTCACTGAATTATACAAATTTTATTTTTTGTTTGTTAAAGACTTCTTATTATTAGAGGGGATATGATTGAATTGTATCATTATATTAATAATATTCAGGTCAAGCAGCAGGGCAAGGACCAACGAGTGTAACTGAGCAAGCTCCCCAGCCAACGCCTGCAGGTTAGCACTCCATTAGTTTAGATTTAGATACATAAAAAAATACGAGTCAAGGCTCCATTGGGTCTCATTGCGATGAATAAGTGTAACCATATTGAAATATATCCAATTTTATTGTCGTTTTGTTAAAAGAAAAGTCTTGTTAACAATTTCATTTCTAACTTGTTATGTGTTAGTGCTAGCATGTTTGATTACATAAAAAAAGTCATCTACACTTCCACATACGACAACAGATCCACAGACCTAATTTTAACTTCTAGGGACATGGTTCTTTTCAAAGTAGCACGGATCGAGGATACCAGACACAGTACTACTGCTATGTCATGAAGTTTCAATTTGCAATGATTATTTTGCCAGTGGCAGCTCCCAGTGGTCCTGTAACTGGGGAGTAAACATTAATAATAGTGATAATACATAGGTTTTGTACAGCGCATAATCATGGCTATATATACACTGCTCTATGCACTTCACAATGAATTCTGTAAAAGATGATCACAAATAAGTTCTAGTAAAAATAAAATGTTTCAATCTTTCTTCATAAAAATTTTACATTTGATGCCTCTCGGTTTTTTTGGGGGGGGATTTAGTTTAATATACTAGATTCAGCGTCAGTTAAAGATAAATATAATCACTGTTTTCATGAAGTTTTGACTTGGCAGTTGGTGGCATTGTCATACAAACATTTGAATCACATGAATAGAATAGAATTAGAGGAGAAAATTGCACAGGAAAATGTTCGTGTATTAATTATATTTTTTAATTGAAACATGTAGGTTATGGAAAATCTGTAGAGACGAAAAACAATTTATAGCCCTTTTCATTTTTTCATTAAACTGTTTCTGTGCACGAAAACAGGTGAAATTGTAATTTGACTTTCTCCAGCTGCTGCTCCACCTCAAGCATTTAATCCAGCCCTTTTGCCACCTGGATTCACCAATCCATTCATGCAACAGCAGCCTACCCCTACAATGGGAGCTACCCCTCCGACACCTTCTGGTGGTGATAATGCTTCTCAAACAAGTGAGGCAATCGTGCAAAAGCTACCATCTTCTCAGGTGAGAACTTTTGATTTTGAGAAAATATTATGACTCTTGTACTGGTGGCTCATAGTTGAAAGCTGACCTTGATTGTTACTTTTTTTTTGTCTATATGAATATGGATCTTTTGAAATGCGAAAGGCCAGCTTTTGATAAAAATAATGTGAGCGTTTGCAGATATTTTGCGTTGATAGATTCAATGTATTCAATGATGTATTCAACTCTCAAAGCATTTGCATTCACTGCAAACACATCTTTGTTTTCTCATCAGCTCCCCCCTAAGCCAGCTGAAGTTGCTGAGTGGACAGAGCATAAAAATACAGATGGTAAAGTTTACTATCACAACACACGCTCAATGACTTCAACTTGGGATAAGCCACAAGCTCTGGCTGACTGGGAAGGTAAGCTGTTTCACTTTAAATTTTGTGTCTGAAAGGAGATAAGTATGTACCTAGTCAGATATGAAGATGGAAAATTGACCTCCATGGGTGTTGATATGTTAGAATATACGTTTGGTATGGTTTCAGGAAAAGTAGATATGTAGCTGATGAAATGTTATCAAAGCAGACAATATCTAAATTTTATTCAATGTTAAATGGATTTGAAATTATGTATCGTTATTCATTATTTTGTTGTTCTTGTTGAAATTTGCAGCAAAGATTGAACAGTTACAAAATGCTCAGAAAAACCCAACCCCACTGCCGCCACAGGCAGCCATTGCTGAAACTAAAAAAGATGCAGAAAGTTCAGATGAATCGGACAAAGAAGAAGCAGAAGAAGTGAGTATTAGATTTCATAATTTTTGTTTTTGACATTTCTTATCATGGTCATTTCTCTTGTTAGGATAATAGTCACTTGAGCTTTCTGTTACTTCAACATATTTTTATCTTCATTTTCTTTTCTTGATATGTCCAGTGGTTTTTGCAACTCATAAACTCATTTTGTTTTGAAGGAGCCAAAAGTTGAAGAGGAAGAAATGAGTGAGGAACAAAAAGCGGCTGAGAAGGCAAAGCCAGTATCAAGTACACCAGTGCCTGGAACACCATGGTTAGTTTTGAACAATGAACTTTTTTATGTCCCATTATGCCTGAGAAGGATTTTGTGTTTTTGTGTCTGACTGTTTCAATTGTCTCTTAGTAATAGTTGTCAAAGATAAGTTATAGAATCGTTTTTGTGAGTGTGGAAATGGGTTGTGAGTGTATTGAACATTTGATATATATTATATATATATATATATATATATATATTTATTATTTTTTTAACCAGGTGTGTTGTGTGGACTGGAGATGGTCGGTGTTTCTTTTACAACCCTAGTCAAAGACTGTCTGTGTGGGAGAAACCGGAAGATCTTCAAAACAGACCAGATGTGGACAAACTTATTTCAAACAAGCCAGAAGGTAAATTTTAGTTTTTGTGATACATAATGACGTCCTTGATTGTATTTGTAAAGCCATGCACAGAAGGAAACCTTACAATCTATCTTGATTTGATGTTTGCTCTTTTCATTTTAGACTTGGTTTCTTGCACTTTTGTTTTGCCTTGTAGTTCAAACCCCTTCACACAGCTAAGCTGACTCCATGCCCAGCCTTGACAGTGCACTTTAAGTTTAAAAATAGTGATATTTATGTATTCTGTCTCACTGAAATTTCATTCTAACTAAATATGATTTTAATAATATTTTTGTTTCAGATAAGAAGAAGGAAGAGATCAAGGAAGAAGAATTAGAACCTCCAGCCAAGAAAAAGAAGTACGTCATTTCATGCTTTTACATTGTTATGACTAGTTTGAATTCTGTAATAGAGTTTATCATTTCTTTTCCTTTTCATTTTATTCTTTTTATAATGAATGGCAGTTAAAATATCCTTTTTAATGTTAGGTTGTTTTGAATGACTTTAAAAAGAAAAAAAGTTTAAAGAGAACCATGATATGCCTCGTCAAGCAAATGCTATTAATGAAAATTTTCCGAAATTTCCTAGCCTAAGATGAAACAGAATTTCACACCCAGGGGCTGTAGACATGGGAGGATTGTTTATGCGGTAATAAGCTATGTTGGGATAACGGTTGCATCAGACTTTCTATGTCAGTTCACTAAGCTTGTGTTCATAGGCTTGAATTGGGAGCTGACTTGTTAGTCCGGATTTTATCGTCACCCACTCGACTGCGTATGAGGGTGTAGAACTCTTCTATCGCGAAGTTTCTCATTTTGGAGGTAAAAACCTTTGGGAAAACAACTGAATCATTAATCCTATCTGAGTATCGAGTGAATAACTTGATTATAGGCAAAAAATGCTCTCATTTTTAAAGAATATTAAAAGTTTTTATTTCTAGATTATCATTTTATTGGGTCAGCAATGAAACAAACATGCCTTTCCTGACTTTCTTTATTGAAAAAAAAAACCGGTACCGTCTTCTCTCCTCGGATATTATTTTTAGAACGCCAACATTCGTGGTGTATTACAGTACAAATAACTTTATTGTGAGCATAACTTATATTATTTTGAAAGAAAATCAAAGTTATTATTTATAATTTCCATTTTGTTAGGTTTGCATCAAAAGGGGTTTTAATTGTGTTTCTAGAAAAAACGACAGTATCAATGCCTAGACTCATATTGTTGTTCATTCGCTCATTACCTACCCATAAGCTTACAAATCTGCTTTTAAGTCAATTCGATCAAGGACTTTAAGTCAGAAGGTATACCAGCATAACGAGTTAGTCGAGAGACATAGGCTATTTCGGTTTAAATCAGTCTGCTTCATGTATATGGCCCCATAATGCAATTTTACTTTTAAGTTCAGAGTAATTGAAAAAAAACTGGTGGTTTTTTTGTTTTGTTTTTTTGTGATATTTTTTCTTTGATAATTTCTATTAGGTTATGGCAGTTTTTCTTCATTACCTAGGCGTAGCCATTTAGTGAACAGTTTAGAAATGATGCTGATGTATTGTGTCATATTTACTTACAGGGTTGAGCCGGAACCAAAAGAGGAGAAAAAAGATGGGCCAAAACAAATCGATGTCGGGAAGGAAGCAGCTATTGAGGCAGAAGTACAAGCAGCAAGACAGAGAGCTATTGTTCCTCTGGAAATTAGAATGAAGCAATTTCGTGACATGCTTGCAGAAAAAGAGGTTTGTTAGACGTCTTTTTTTCTTCTTCATACTTTCTTTTTACTCTTGAATGAAAAATATGCTTACCCCATGGTTTGACGATATAAGTGATGTTAATATTAATCATTATTCCATGATGATGTCAGGATTGGCAAAGTTATTCAGTTGCCCCCATAGTGCAATGCATAAAAAGCTTAATTGATTGGCATTTTATTTTGTAGCCTTGACAAATAAGAAAAACAAGAGGATAGTAAGTTTTATCATTTACTAATACTCCTACTCTTTTCTTCCCATAAGCCATAATGGATGATAGTGTTTTCGTCTTTTAAGATTTATTTCGGTCACTGGGTTTCTAGTTTAGATTTGGAACCCCAAATATGGTACAGTTCACTCCTCTTACTCCATCGCTTTTTACCAAGGGGAGAGAACACTTTAGTGTTGCGCCTCTTATTGTTTGCGATGAAGGACGGTAAATGGCCGGCATTGGGTTTCTTCTTATTCTTGCTGATAGGGTCAGCTGTGAACATTTTAATGGGGGTTAGTATTTTCAGTTGATTTTTCCCCCCAAAAAACAAAACTCTCACCGAGTTGTGATTAAGTGAATTGAGTTGCGATTGAGAGGTGGTAGTTGCGATTTATTGTTGACTTTTATATAGGATTAAATCTGTTTTTCTGAAAAAGATAGGATTGAATGACAGTTGGCATTAACCGAATTGCGATTAAGCGGAATTGACTAACTAAAGATTTATTTCCTGTCTCAGGTTTCAGCATTTTCCACATGGGAAAAAGAGCTTCACAAAATAGTGTTTGATCCACGCTACCTGTTGTTAACCTCTCGTGAGCGCAAGCAAGTATTTGAGCAGTACGTCAAGGAGAGGGCTGAGGAAGAGAGACGAGAGAAGCATCGCAGGATCAAGGAGAAGAAGGAATCCTTCCGACAGCTATTAGAAGACAGCAAACTCCATGGAAAGTCAGTGATTGATTTTGGTTAATTGATAAATATTTTGTGTGTAGTCATTGGATTGACTCAGGAGCAGATATATTTAATTACGATTGGCTGGTAGTTGGAGGGCACTTCCGGTAGAGTCTATTATCTTTTTTAATCATGCGTCATCTCTTTCGTTACACTATATTTCATTTAAGGGAATGAAGTAAAACTTTTCATTGCTTCAATTTGTATGCTGAAGTCAAAGTTGGACTTTTGGTCATCATTTTTTGAAGGAGAAAAACTTTTTATAGCTATCAATTTTTATTTCTTTTAAAAGTGAAATGTCTTTACTTTTTAATCTGTAATCCATTAAGAGGTTTGTGACTGGAACTTGAGGGAAAGGTGAACTGCAGACTAAATTTATGGCAAAATGTTATATATATTTCCTAGAAAGGGCTCTTAGCCATTTATCTTACTATCCCAGCACTGTATAACCAGAATTAAATTGGTAGATAGACTAGGTATGGCTGAAAAGGAAATGTTGTATGTCCCAAATAGTTTCTGACACTTTTGTGGGTTATTTACAAGCTTGAATCTTGCATGCTATTTTTAAAAAACCTGTTTTCAATTGTGTCATGTATTTATTCGTAACAAGTGTATTTTGAAAGGTAAAGAACTCCCTTCACCATTCTACAGATCCTCGTTCAGTGACTTTGCTTCCAAGTATGGGAAAGACGAGCGATTCAAAGGAATTGAGAAAATGCGTGAGAGGGAATCAGTCTTCCTGGACTATGTCAGTGAGCTGAGGAAAAAAGAAAAAGAAGACAAATCTGTTCTCAAGGAAAAGGTAAGTATTTTGGTTTTATTGCACGAGAATAACAAATATGCTTGAAAAATAAAGACAAGAGTGACAAAGTTTCGAAGTTCTTAATTGATATGCAATTGTACAGTGTACAAGGAAAATAGTTCATATTGTGCAGAAAACATTTTGTCCTTAGCTACACTTTTGTCTTTTATTTTTTAAGACATATTGAATGGGTGTTTCAGGCTTTGGGATTGAGATTGAAATATCATCTACATGTCAATATTGTAATTATTCTCATCCTATTGTGTGACTATACATTTTGGCAACATTACTAACTTAAGTCAGTAATTGTTTTGGTCATTGTATTTTCATCCTTTTTTTCTGGTCATGATTGCGTTGCAGTTGGATGCAATCATGACTGCCAAACATTGCTAAAGTCCTGAAAATTATCCCATTTAATTTCATATAAGCATTTTTGTCCAAGAATTTGAATAACTGCTATAAGCAAACTCTCCCAAAGTCTGGTCATCCTCAGGTTTAATTTTTAATCAAACATTCTATTCGGTTTTTCACCTTAAAGTTATGTGACTTACCCAAGAGAAGTAAGTAATCTTGGCATATTTCCAGACACAAAGATTTATGATATATTTAGCAACAGATGGTTACCATTCCCAAAATTAAGGAAACGAAAGAAAGAAAAAAAACAATCTCAGTGATTATGTTCGACAATTTTGTCTGAAGTTGGAAACAAACTGGATAGACTCCTCTGTACTTGAAAAATAGTCATTAAGACAAGTTTATATTAGAGCTATTTAATGAAGAAAAATGTTTTTTAATTTTCATGAGCATGCCTTTTCATTTTATTTGTCACTGACCTACCAGAACGATTAACATTTGATTAGTGTTATAGTTTTAAAATGATTGCTTTTGAAGGGAAAAGGCTTTTGAAACAGTTGTATATTCATGGCAGCATCATGTTTTGTTTATCCTCTCATGAATTTATATATACATTTATATACATGTATTCATGCACTCAAATTTATCAGTTTTGAGTAAGTCTATCACTTTTGTCTTTTGTTTGGTTAAAATGTTACTGGTTTTTTTTGTTTTTGTTTTTTTTTTCAAACTGAATTTTCTAGTGCATAATAATAATAATAATAGTAATAATGATAGCCTTTTTTATTGAACTAGATAACATTTGTTTCATGTATGACCAGGTTTTATTTTTCAGCAGTCAATGCACTTGTATTTCCTTTTTTACCTGTAAGTTACGTCTTGATTTGCTGTGGAATGTGAAGGACTGAAATTGGAATTTATTTTGAAATAGTTTATAAAAAATGTCAAAATATTCCTTAAAGTTAAAGGCAATTAAGAGTAAAAATAAAGATAAAGTTTTGTATTTATTATAATTTATAAAATCCTGATATTATAGGTTATCATACTTGCATTTCTCTCTCTCTCTCTCTTTCTCTCTCTCTCTCTTTCTCTCTCTCTCTCTCTCTCTCTCTCTCTCTCTCTCTCTCTCT
>JARFNW010038857.1:0-24148 GCA_031763155.1 Dirona albolineata | reverse complement strand
GGGGGCGTCGGTGGCCGAGCAGTGAGCACGACTCGACTGTTGGTGTTGACAAGCCATGTCTATCGTGGCCAGTGAATGAATAGACGAGTGACCGATTGGGTTATAAACCCGTCAACGACAAAAAATATATTATACATAATGAAATGTATTGGCTCACCGGCGCTTGTGTCCTTAGGGTAAGACACTTTGCCCTGCTTACATCCTCTTATCGGAGACGGACGTTACATTCGGAGGTCCCCTCGATTGTAAGCAGCGTTTGTCCTTGTCCAAAAATCGTATTCGCGCCTAACAGGCAGCGTGTGGCGTATTAAGTGTTCAGTTGCTTACCTCGAGGTAAATGTGCTACTGTAAAGCGCCTAGAACATGGTGATGATCGTGAATAAGCGCTATATAAATGCCATTTATTATTATTAGTATTAGATGTCCATATCATGTATACTTTTTCGGCAAGCAACTTCACACCATTTGCCTCACCAGGCCCAGATGTGGAAATGGGTATACCAGTATGTTAGTCATGGGGAAGTAATCTGCGAGAGACCAACGTCCTATCCAGAAGGGCGACATACTGTCGTCACTCTGCCCGCTTCACGCAACGGAATCCGGGACCAGTGCCCGCTCTACAGGCCACTTACACACACTTATATATAATATTAATATTAATAATATACTCAATTAGAATAGGAATATTTTTGTTGTTAGGCCTTATCTGCTGATAAAACTGGCCATGGCCGGTGTTTCCCGTCGCGCTACACATTGTTTTGAACACAGCGAACTCGTCACTTGCTTTCACTTTCACTTTCATCACTTGCGTGTCCTAAGTTTTTGAATCTAACCATAACGTTTGTGATTGTGCAGACGGCCAGGGCTTGAACGTGTATAATAATATTGTATGATACTGCAGGTGTGTTGTTATTTCTATTTCAACACGAGACTGGCCCCATCACCACTTCATGGTTATTATTATTATTATGGGACAAACCCAACAAAATGTCAGATCTCCACAAACCCTTAATTTACTTTGAATGGAACCACACACATCCACAGGAACACATTCACTCACTCTCACACCTGTACTGTACTGTAAAGCAGATCAACCCTGGACGAACAAGACATTGGAGAAACAAATAAATAATAATAGTAAAAAAACGAAAGGCAATCAATAGTGCTTTAACAGTTTACTTAGAAAAAGACATCAGTGCAGAAAGAGAGACAATCATACATCTTTAACACATCTCATGAGTCATACTTAAGACAATAGCATATCTACTGCAACCTGCTTACTGAAGAAACCCTGTGGTCTATTTATCTTTGCTTTAAAAAAAATTAATTAAAAATGACCGATCCATTTTTGGGAGAACAACTTTCTAGAAGAACCTAAAGATATTAGGTACTAGATTTCTAATTATATCAAAGGCCAAAACGTTACATCCTACATAGGTAAACATCTCGTGAAACTGAAAGCCACTTTGATGAAATGTAACAGGCACAGATACAACCACAATACAAATGGATGGCAGCGACGACATTGTCATTCACTGGAGTAGTTGAACAGCTGACGAATTAAGTTGGAGAAAGTCAAGCTAGACTTAGACTAAAATGGCAGTCCCTCTGTATTTCAACTGAGGAGAATCTAAATTAATAATAATACGACAAAGGCCAAAACTGCAGTTTTAGAAGCCAAATATATTTATGCAGTGTTCACACTGAAGTAGTAGAACTGTCAAAGCAGATATTCTCAGTCTCAGCCATTTTTAGAAATACAAAAGACAAACTGATCAAGAATGAAAATCATGCTCCGGATATCTTGTTAAAATTCACTCCTCAGATAATCTTTTTCTTCTTCTTTAAACTTCCTCAAACTCAAATGGACGATATACAAGCAGAAATGACATCTTGCCTTAATTTGCATACATTTAAAAAAAGAAAAGAAAAAAAAGCGCGGTCCAAATCGTTAACACATCTGTACCGTCAGTCATTGAACACATCAAAGTATGGCAGAAACAATTTAAGTACACTTAATAGTAATAGATCAGACATTTGTAAACAAATACATGGAGAGATGAAAGCTGAAGTGTAGAGACGGTTTTCTTAAAATAATAATTTTTCAATGCACAAATTATATAGAGGCACACAGGAGAAAAACAATCATGTCATTTCAGAACAGGGAGACAGACATACAGTTAGTTCATTTAACAAGAGATATACAATGTTATATGCATTCATATATATATACCTAAATCATACCATGTCTTATTTTTCCCCCTTCTAAATACAAGCCAAATATGTCATCAGGATTGAAAATAGGGATATCAATTGTACAGATTTTGCATATAATTTAAATTTATATTATTCATTATATGTGAACTTTTTTTTGGTGTAAATCAACAGTCCAAGCATCTTTTATAATTGCAAAATAAAATTTAATAATTTTGGTATTCTATAGATATATATCTTGCCTGGGCATGATATTATTAATGTTATTCTAAGTGTTTTACAATTATCGTAGTCTAAAGGAAATATGTTGTTTTAAAAAAAATCTACAATTCCAAAATGATGTTGAAAGGTTTAGTAAATGGTCTTGTTCCAACCCCACCAATCCCCTTGCAATTAAAAAATAAATTTAATGTCAGTATAATTTAGCCGGTATAAAATTCCTAACCCCCCCCCCCCCCAACAAAGCCTAATTAATGAGATACCAGATGTTGCCATCACAATAAGTTCAGTATCAGTTCTTTCACAGAAATGTAAAAGTGACTGAAATTTTTTCCTCAATCTATATTTATAATGAATGGCAAGACACTTTGTTGCTTGTTTAATCACATTACATTATACATAAAGTAAAAGTGCTGGTCTCGAGTGTTGCAGCGTTACAATTATCATGTTTCCCCCGTCCTCCAAAGTCAACTGAACAACAGCAATTATTTACAACAATCCAAAAACTGGTAATACAAAAATCTTAAATATCTTCATCAATGATGCAATAACATCCTTTTTCAAAATGATCGGGACTGTAAATGCCATAATATTCTTCGACATTATCCACACAAAAAATTAAAAATGATCTTTCTTTATGCATTAATAGGTAGGAAGAAGAATAAAAAAAGAGGATTATTAATGAAAGGGTATCTGCCACCACTATAAATGCACTATAGTAAATTGCATTCCAACATGTGTAAGAAAACAGACTTCTGAAACATCAAAGGCACATTGACAGAAATACAATCACAATGTAACAGGAAATATTCACGGTATGGTATTGATGGCAAAAATTTACACCCCTCCACTCCCCCTCAGTTTGTGAGAATATATGTTACAACAAATCAATTGAAGGTTATCAGTAACAAAAGGGTGACCAAAATTGGCCCTTCGACTTCCTAATTATTTAGCATAGAAACTTTTCATTTAGATGCTAATCTCACCTTAAACCCAAGTCAACATGTGTATGCCTCTATTCAGTTCTTTAATAATTGCATGTAAAATGTTTGATAACATTTAGAGTCAAAAGTACTGAATGTCTAATAACCACTTGCCTATGATCAGATGTCAAATATATTGAAATGACCTCATTTTGAAAGTAATATATGAAAACATTTGGGTCAATGTTTAATTTACAAAATAAATCAAATACACTCCAAAAGAAGGAGAGAAGCGGATTAAAGTAACCAGAAAAGGATATGGTTGTGTGTGTGTAAGACTGCACTCAAATTTTCATTCATTTCGGACCAGGCCAGATAAAGTTTGTAAACAATTTTCTGCGAAAAGATAACCTTTCTATCACACGCTATTTAGAGATTTGAGGATGTTCGGACAAACCGTTTTGGAGTGTATTTTAAAACTGAACAGCATGAGGCCATTCGCCATCAAACTTAGTCACTTGATACTGTTAACAATGAAACTATCATCATGATAGGCAGATTATTCCATTTGACTAGAACATAAACATTTCAATGTATCACAAAAAAACCCCCAAAAAACTCTTCCACTGATTTTTAATATGAACAGCCATAAAACTTAAAAAGAGACAACACCTTGCAGTTAAAATATATATATATTTTTGCAAACAATGACAGAATTTAATTCAAGGCACCTTAAAAATCAGATTCTTAATTCTCACAGAAACCTTTAATATCCACAGACCTGAATGTGTTAGAAACAAAAAAAATAAAAAAGGAAACATAAAAAACATTATTCATACACAGATAATCTCTTTCCTCACTCACTAACTGAATATTCCAACACAAGTTGCATTGAGGTATTCATACATAACAGTAACAGCAAAGCAAAGCAATACATATAAATATACAGATGAATACATTTTAGATATATACCAAAAGAATGACACAAAATATAAAGTAAAAACATCATCTGAACAAATTTTAAAAAAAAGAAGGAATATCCTAGATAATACAATTTGACAGAGGCATCAAAAGGCATTGAAAATTGAACAATGATGATATAAAATAATAGCACTGACTAGATTGAAGCAACAAAAAATGTAGAATAAAAGCTTTGTATCAACAACAAAAAGTCAAATAAAATACAAAAGTACAAATGATTGTTGCGATTCATAAAATAAAATTGTAAAAAATAACTATGGCCACTGGATTAATATTTTTTTTTTTGACTTGGAACATTATCCCTAGATAGGAAACTGAGAGAATGAGAGGAACACATTATTCAACAAAGAAAAACAAATCATTAATATAATAAAAAAAAAACCAAAACAACATTGCAATTATAAAAAAAGAAGATAGAAATATGTCAATATAAAGTAAATGGGTCAGAGTGAAATACATACATTACACAGATATTGTGCACATATATAAATTCAAACCCACCATAACACATATATATAATATACATAAACAATGCAAAGTTAAAATACAGGAAAAAAAATTTCTCCCACTCAAACTCATTTATACACATATATATAGATAAGGCAAAACTAGATTTAAATATTCTTTTCCATTTAAAAGCATCATCTGTCCCTGGAAGACTTTGAGGCTGCAACTGTTATCGTCCACCAAACTATTATATAAGTATTAATAATAATAACAATAGTAATGTGTTAGTGGTTTAGTGAAGTAATTGCAAATATTCCGAAACTTAGACAAACAGTGGCCCAATGAGGCGCACTGAAAGAATTAACTTGAAGATAAAGAGTGACAAAATAAGTTTTATATTTGGGAGTTAAACAAATGAGCAACTTAGTAGTAACTTTAACGCAAATTCCTGGTCTTCAGAAATGCTCATCATAATTACATGTTTGACTTGAAATCAAAAATATAAGCCAAAACTTTTAACTTCACTTTACTCTCTTGTTTTAAATGACAATTACAACAGACAAAAAGATCTTCAAGAGAGGTCAGATGATCTTACAATTTGAATCTGACTTCATTACTAATTTTTTTTTTTGGGGGGCCTTAAAACATCCGAACTCCTCAAGAGACAGTTATAATAGATAGAATATATTTATATCCAGCTTAAAAAAAAAAAATTGTGCAAAAGGCATATATATATATAATCTCACAGCATACACAATATCAGTTTTTCTTCTATGATAACCATAAAACAGTAGGATGGGGAGCGACATAGAACTAAGTAAGACTTTCTATTCGTAAGAATAATCACTGACAATTCAGACCAACACAGATTTTTTTCTTCATTTCCTGTAAATACAAATATTGAGCTTTTCTGTGAACTTTAATAGAATGAACACTTGAGCAGATTACGTAAGACTACTTGTAGAAAATCTTGGTTTTACCAAATCTTATATATATATATAGGTATATGGTGAAAATAATTTATATTCTTTATAAGTTATAGGTGTTCATACAAGTCTGTCTGGCAATGACAATCATAATTCAAAATCACATTAAACTACCAAAACATCACTCTATTAATTGGTCATGATTCTTTCAGTAACTTGAAATTGTGTTGGGGGTGGTTTTTTCTTCTTCATTGCTCTCTCAAAATTTCAAAATGGTCTATTGATCATGACCCCGATAATGTGAAAATTTTGTCAAGACCAAAGACACTTTTCGAATCAACTCACAATTTGCAATACCCTCATTTGGTTTGAACTACTTTCTATGGTTTTATACTACAAACAAAGGGTTTCAAAGCTTACAACAGCTTTGAGAGTTTTAATATAACTAAATAACACAGTATAATTTTTATCATCAACAATAAAAGTAAAAGAAAACAAAAAACAAAGAGGAGGAGCAACTGAATGAGCAACGAAAAAAATCCAGGAAAAATCCTTGGTAACGATGATAAATCAAAAATTGAGCACAAATATCACATTTACACACCCATTCCCTGTCAACTTGAGCAACATTTTTGTGAATTATGTGGTTTACAACAGAGAAAAAAAAAAAACAAAAAAAACAAAGTCAAAACATCATTCTTTCTTTCTTTTTGGTGCGGCGATTGAAAGATTTTTTTACTTGATAAATGTGCGTTTTAAATTAAATAATTCTGATGAAAAGCAAAAACAAATTTAACTCCGAATATAAAAATACTTCAGAAAGTGTCAAAAAAAAAAAAGTGAAAAAAAATATCTACATCTCCAGATGTCATGGCAAGCTCAATTAAGTACATCAAATCAAAGGCATCCTAGTAATACATCTCTAAAAAGAGGAAATAAAATAATAAAGTTTGTGAGCATATTGGGAGACATGTATAAAATGGACCCTGTAGTATTGCACCTTCTGAGAATCTCTTTTATGCATCTTAAAACTCTTCCGTTCTTAAAGAAAATATATGGTAGATACCAAGAAGCATGTAAAAATGATAAAACACAAACTTTCATTTTATACACAACAAGAGAATTGATTTCTCAGTTATCTGCTGGCGTCTGGGGAAAAACAAGATTGCTTGGCACAATGTCAAAGCCTCTTATTTGACAATCATCAAAAGATACCATTTAGAAAATCAATAAACTTTCTGCTCTACAACGCACACCAGAAAACAAGGGGGAAAAAAATCAATACCATCATATTCAGTTACAAACTGTCATGGCTCATCTCTCTTTCTCTATCCCACACACACACATAAAAAGAAAACAAGGGTACAATAAAAGGAAAAAAAAAACCCAACAACAAACCAACCCATTATAACAGCTAGCAATAATAAAAATAGTGTACAAAGCTAAATTGGATGAGATTTAACAACAACGTCGACTCTGAATAAATGCAAAGGAAAAGAAGAATCATCATTTCTTTTTATAAAATAGTCCATGCATGCCATAGTAGATGGGACTAAATCAATCATCTTTTTCAATAGGTCAAAGGTTACAATGTAAATGCTATTTATGCAAATGAAACACAACCTTATAAAGTACTTATCATATATAATATATATATATAATAATAATCTCAAGAGTATTATGTTAGAGTGATCTGTTAGTATATTATATATGCTATCATGACTCTACCACACATCAAATGGATTTCCCACCAACAATAAGTGTACAAAACTATAGATTTGGCTTTGTTAGGAAAGGCACTGAAAGCAAATTGATAAGACAGCAGACAGACACACAAGAAAGAGAATGATTATAATAAAATATTTATATATATAATAAAATATAAGTGTCTTACATCAATTGTTGTATACATACAGTTCGCATTGATATATTAAAACATAGATCTATATTTTGCAACAATTAGATACAGGCAAGTTTACATTGGTATTAGTAGTAATAGGCATCATTGAGTCAAGTGACAAAAAAGTCATGGCACAAAATTCATAATTGGATATATTTATATATACTGAGATTAAGGCAATGTGAGATAGTGGTGAAAAAACCCCCCAAACAGCACTATCCTCATGCAGAACCAATCATTTATGTGTGTCTTTTGCAATACATGAGGTTACACATTTGAAGACTAAATGTGGAAACGAAAGATGTAATCATGATTCATCATTTGGGGTAATAATAATCATTAAAAATCATCCAAAGGACAAAAAAAAAAGAAGAGAAAAACAAACAAAAGAGAGAGAGAAGAACGTGACTCTTTCTCACTCAACAATTTGGCAGGCAATCGGTAAAATATATTATTCAGCTATTGAACACACATGATGACTAAATATAAATTATGACTAAATTAAAAAACTTGCTTTAAAGCTAAAAATATTGGGCAATCCGATCTTGCCCAAGATAAATTGCGATCATATGGTCTTCAAAAGTGTGAGTTTTTGGTAAAAAATTAATAACTTTAAAACAGAGCGTGAACAACACCATGCAATTGGCAAAGCCGCCCCACCCCCTCGTTTCTGTGTTGTAGACACCAAGGCTATATATATATTTATATATAATATAAGAGTATTCATCTGGACACAATAGAGGATTCCATTTTACATATACAATCTCCTAAAACACGAGTTTTTGGCATTGCGTTCAGTAATGCACGGCGTCTATGAAAGCATTATTTGTGACTTGTAAACAATCCACAACTATCCAGTGAGGAAGATGTTACATTACAATAATGTTTCATATAAAATAGTTGTTTCACATTTCACAGGCCATGTGACCGCCTTAATAGACACATCAAGTGTGGTTTATTTAAGTGAAGCAATGAGCAAATGACTGTTGTGCATTAATACCATTTATAATCTGTTAATGCAACCATAACATTTAAAAGAATTTGCCATGATCAATAATAACTACGTAACTTTTCTGATATGCAACGTGCAATCCATATCAAATTTTCCTAAGGCTCTTCTTAGACACACAAGCATGAAAAAAAAGTAAATCATCATTATTATGCAACCATTTTTCACACTCGCAAACAATTTAAGGAATGGAACATTCATAATTTTTACATGACATTTTGAACATTTCTGTGATCATTATCATTTTGGTAGCAAACTATTTTAACTCTCCAAGCCCACTATGACTATAACAAATGGCTGCTTTCATATCTTTATACCGATTTGGAGTTGTGTTAAAGGGAGGATTGTCCATGTTCTTTTTAATGGTCCAAAATTTGACTCTATAAGCATTTGAGGTCTAAATTTGACAAAAGTTTCAACTGAATTTCTTCTTTCATGTAAAATTGACAAGAAATTTTGGGAAAATATTGCAATTTTGTTTTCAACTAAACTTCCTGTCAAAGCATCCCACTGAAATATGGCAACAGTTCCAAAATACTTGTACTATGAACATGATCAAGAGAAGACTTCAGTCTGAGGTCCCCTCTTATTTATTAAGGCGAGAGATCACTAAAGCATTGCACTAAAATTGTTTGTGTTGAACGATGGTAAATGACTAGAGGTGGCATATTTCATATTAGCCAATAAGGTCAGAATTCTTTTATCTGTTAAGGAAAAAAACCAAATCAGCTATCTCAAATTCAATTAAGCAGCCAGGAGTTGCAAGTGAAAAATGTCATACAGAACTAATTCTGTTTTTATCTAAATATGTAAAAAAAGCTACAATCTAGCGGAGTGGACTGCACCCATTTTCTGTGTGGAATACATAATGGAATATGGAGGATAGACTACTTTCAAAAGGCAAAAAATTCCAAAATAACATTTTGGTGACACCTGATATCCGGCGTTCCTTCAAATAATCACTCGCTACACTTAAGAAGAATCATAACAATTTAGAGAGATAAAAATAAATTTTTTGAGGCAAATAGATCTGCTGACAATATCAGTGAAAGGCAAGTCAATTGAGACATAGCATGTGATGCCCCCAGAGTAAACCATAACTTTCATATTATGAATTATTGGCAAATATATATTTTAAAACATTGTAAATACAATTTGAGAATCTGTTTATGTATAAAAATCATATAGATTTGTGCATGTAATAAAACTATGGTCATATAACATTTATCTTTCGAGACTTCAGTGTATAAACTGGGTAAAAAAAAGAAAGTACAACTCCTCAATTTAAAAAAAATAAATTACAAAATCAAGCATTACCACTGAAGACTGACAACAAAAACTAAATTAAAATGCACAAAAATCAATTTCTCTAAACCTAAAAAAAACAACTCCATTGAGCCCAATGACAAATTCTAATCAGTTTTATTAAATGCTAGGATTAAGAACGATTAAAAAAGGTTTGTTTTTCAGTGAAAAGTATTAAAAAAAAATACTCAACATATTTTTTTGAGGTATGTACTATTTCATTTTACTATTTCATTTTACAGTGAAGAATATTGCAGAGAATAAAATTTGTGACTATTGATTTCGACTGTCAAAATGAATGCAAAATTTGGCAAATGTTCCAATTCAATAAAATGTTTTTCATATAAAAAAAACCTCAAACATTATCTATACAGACATTATACAAACGTCTCATAAAATGTAATTCAAAATACTACTACAGCATATTGGCAACTGTGTGTTAAGACTAGCTTTCTGAATATAATATTATTAGGTAATATCAGTCTTAAATGGTAAACATGACTAGATAAACAACAATGTAAAAAATAATGAACAAACATGAATTTGAAAGGATTGAGCAAATATAGAGTGTAGAATCGTGATTTGAAAGAGGAAAAAATTGAATGATATCAATCTTAAAAAAACAAAACAAACAAAAACAAAAACCACAAAAAAAACCAAACCCAATTCATAAAGAAGGTTCAGTCAACATATTGAATGAGCAGAGATAAAACACCAAAGAAACAGGAAAACAATTTTTACATAACGAAAAGAGCTTTTCTTATTCATTATCTACATTTAGAAAAATAAGAAATAAAAACTGTACATTATCATAAACAAAGGGAGATCAAATATATATTTTGCAATCATCTGCAAAATATGTGATTCATAACCTCATTTAGAAAGTGACGAAAAATAATAATAGAAATAGAATGAAGCATTAATATGTTATTATTTCTTTTCTGATAATACAAATGTGTAAAAGATGTAAAAAAGAAAATAAACAGCAAAAAAGTACAAAATTTGGATTGAAACTTAAATATATATAGTGGATTTCAAGTGAAGAAATAGAAGTGTCATTTTGTCAGACACAGAGAGAGAGAGAAAAAGAAAAGATAAAGCAGAGAAAGTGACACAAATCAAGTACATACAGAACTAAATTATAGTCTAAAAACCATCAATGGAGCCCAAAACATATGTGTTGAAAGGAAGTCTACTGTATACATTTAGTCTGTGTAAAAATACTTTCGAAGGATCTGCAGCGATCTGAACACCAAAAAAAGTAAAAATACTATGATTATGACTAGAAATTTAACTGATGTAATTTTACTTTAGAGAAAAGAATATGTGTGAACTGCCTACCCTTTTATTTAAGTAAACTTGAGATTTAACCCTTTTGGCTCTTTTTTTGTTTTCAGAGTGTGAGTGACACCAGATCGACTTTTGCTGACACTTGAGGAAATGACAGAGGAAGCATAACGCTTCCTACAAATAGTTGGGTTAAATGGGAAGATACCTGTCTTCTTGAAACTTGCATGAAGGTTTTCTGCAGATGTATTTCTGTGATAAAGACGACACAAAAATGCACACACGGATGCAGAGGTTAATACAGAAGCCAGGTCTGTTGAATACAAAGCCTTTTGTAACTCATAACAATACTCTTGCTCAAAAGCACTGCAGCACCCTAAGGCGAGGGGATGCAATTGTGGACTGAGTGAAGACACTGCAGAGACGAAAGTTATCTTATAGCCTGAAGCCAGATCAATGATAGCCTGGTTTAAAAGCTGTCCAATGTTGATATCTACCAAAATCAACAAAGCTTCGTCAGTCCTGCCCGGTGCATGGTTGATAAAATGCCGTTTCAAATAAGCGATGAGCATCTCTGACGTGAAACGGCCGGTTGAAGATGATGAGCCCCCAGCTCCTGGAGTCACATGTGCCATCCACGCTTTGTCCATGGTTTTGCCTGTAAAAATAAGGTAGGGAGGGATTGCTTGACCCGATGCACTTCCACAGAAAACAACGCTTGATGGAATTTTGCCATCACCAGTTATGTCCCGCAAGCTCTTAGCACCGTTGGCCCCAAAACCATTGGAGTCGAAGCTCTGAGGAAGAGGCAATTCTATAAGACTGAAAATACAATGAGGACTATTCTTCAAGTTGCTGGTTGACATTATGGAGTCCAAATGATTCAAGGCAGGTTTGTCGGGGCACTCCTGTTTCAGAGACTTCCTTGACTTCCTGATATAGCACTCAGGGTGTCGAGTGAGAAAGCTCCTGAACCACTTCACTGTCAAGGGCCTTCCACGGGGGCGCTTCCCAAGTTGCACTGCATATTCAGAAGCCATCTTGACAACATCTAGCCGTGTATACTTCATCCCCTTCTCTTTCCACTGGTTCAGCTGCGTGGCAATGAAATTTTCCTCACTTTCTGAAAATATTGGACGACGACCTTGTATTATCACCTCTCCCTCATCAGCTTCCAAAACTGGCTTGTCTTCGATAGAATCTAGGGACAACATTAATTTGGTACCTTTCTCCTCTGTACACAAAGTCAGCATAGGTGCTAAGTCCATCTCCACAGAATCGGAGTGGCCGTTCTGATGCTCCTGGGAGAACTCTGTCTTACCATTGACAGAGTTGGCTCCCAACTTGTCAATTGACAGATCACCGTCAACGCTGTCGTAGCCATGCCAGTCAGTATTGTCTGTGCTTTCATCTAAAATGCAATCCAGTTCATTGCTGGCGTCTTCCTCCCACATGCACTCATCTTCTTTAACCTTCAGATGTTGAGGCTTTGTCTGAAATGATAAAAGTGTAAAAAAAGTAAAAAATACACAAAAACCAAATGAAAAAGTTTCAACAAGTTTTTAGGGTGCTCAAGTTGCCAACTTATACAGTAATGTTTAAAAAGCAAAAACAATAAAAATACAGTGAGAGTGATGACATTTATATTTTCAATGGGAAAAGTACATACAACAATATATGTCATATTTAAAACTAAAGTTGAAGAAGAGCCCTCCAAGATTTAACATTGGCTTTTAATACAGTGTATTCATTTTCAAAAGCCCTTCCTTGCGGGCAGGGGAAGAGCCAGTATAATGATGTAATTGTACTCGTTGTGAACAAAGGTATTAATTGCAAAGCAGAACAGAATTGTCTTTTTGTCCAATAATAAAAATGAAAAAGGTCAAAATTTGACATCAAGAAATTACGATCACACCATCCTGTTCCAGCATTACTCCAATTCCATTTCTCATCTTAACAACATTTCAATGAATGATCAATTTCAGGAAAGTTTTGCTCTAATTAAAATTCATGGGATTTTTTGTAGTTGATTGTTACAGTTGCTTTTATATATCGTGATGCCTCATAAAGGTAATAGAGAGAGTATTTTACTGATTAGATGCACACAGGACCAAAACAGCTTTTTAAGTTTTCAAGGAAACGCTAATTACTCATCATTTTCAAATGATCCAAAACAACAGTATCTTAGACTAATTTTCCTTTATCCGATCATCTGAATGAAATTTTTTTTTAAAAATACAATTATTATATATATTATCATTATTAATTCTGGCTGAGTAGCAAAATGAAAACTTAAAAATCTCTTTTTTTGGGGGTCACGGACCGGACATTCAGGACATTATAATAATTATATCATAAAAATACGAACATGGTCTAAAGCACCAAAGTTGTCAAGCAATCAAATTGAAGAATGAATTTCTAACAATAACAAAGGGATAGTTAAACAAATATAGAGAGGAATTTAGCCTGAAATCTAAAAAAAAGCAATTATTTTGTTTTGCACCAACATTGCAAACAGGAATTTCATGGATCAGCTTTTTGGTACCTCCCAAATAACAATGGGAAAAAAGTATAATACACTACTATACTATTCTGCCTATTTTCAAAGACTACAAATGATAAGATGTAAAAAAGACATTGTTCATTATCATAATATTCATTGTCAATGGGATTGACAAAAAATTTTGATTGTAAGTTACACATATATATATAGAGAAACAGAGTGTATTTAGAATGCAAAAGGAACCAATCATAAATTAAAACGCTGACTTCTCATAATGAGCAATGACTTTTTATAAAATATCAATGTTATTACATTATATAACATAAAATCTTACACAATATATCAATACCAGAGAGAGTAGTGTTTGTCTCTTGGTGGTGAAGCTCAATGTTTTTTTTTTACTATCCAATCCAACAAAATTGTACAACAAAAATGAGGTGGGCAAAAATATTGAAATTGAAAGTGGGATTAAATCAGTGATTTAATAAACACAAATAATATCAGTATCAGATTTATTTCATTATAAATTGCATTATAATTTCATAATATATCGATGTCTAAGGCTAAAATCTGAAAATGGGAAAGGAGTCAGAATTGTAGAAGAAGGGCCCAAAGTAAGTGCTAATTTTTTTTTTCTTTCTTTTATCTGAATCTGCTACTACTACTATGATAATTATAAAATAAATTTAATGAAAATAAATCTCATTATTATTATCGAAGAATGTGAAACCAGCATACTACAACTAACAACTACAATGACAAATTGGCCACACACTAATCACTAATGTTATTCTGGAACATCATGTTTGAATGTTTGTTGTAGTTGTATCTGACCTTACACTTTTTTACGCTATATATTCAGTAACATATTTCCCATGTAGACTTCCCTTCTCATCTATGGTCATGGTATAATAATAGTTTATAATCCTATTGACAATTGATTGAGCCTAAGCCTTAAATTGAATTTCATGAGGTTGTAATTCTAACACAGAAATAGAAATCTATCTCCCCTCCCCCCTTTTTGAATAAAAATTTTATTAAACACAACAAATTCAAGGCTCACAAGGCCTTCTACTTCACTCCTGCATAAAAGTTCATACTCAATATAGAGTAAGTAAGAATACTTGTTTTCACGAGTTTCAACATTGAAGGCTGTGCTGTATTATATATAATATCTGCTTGACACCTTTTTTGTTCTTGTGATTAGTTTTGATAAAAATCAACATTGAGCACCCCCCCCCCCAAACAAAAACAACAAACAAAAAGAGATTGAGACAACAAATGTCTGACTGAGAAGAATATAATAAATCACTATTACTATTACTACTAGTGTTTCCAATATTCATGCAAGTATTATTATAGACCCCCATATTTTTATGGGCTGTTTTTATTCCATGCTATTTCCTTGCATAAAGTTGAAAGAATCATTATTCATCATATCAAATAGTATTAGTATATTATTAGACTTAGTATTATTAGGGAGTGAGGAAGAAAATCTGAATCTGAGAAACTTCTATTTTTAAATACTATTTTAATACAATTCATTATTATTATTAGTTTATTAGGTGTCTTTACTTTTTTAGATAAATCTTTAGAAATTGAATTATAATAAATAACAACTGAAAGTGTTTTTTCAGTGTTATTTCCTAACAAAGACATCTGAACTGGCATTTCTTGAAATAAGACCCCGAGAATACGTGTTCATTCTTCCTCCCTCTCCTCAAGCTGTTGCATCCTGCCAGTAATTGGCCTGTTGCCCCTTATTCCACGATACAGTATAAAAAGGGCTTTTAAAAAATAGAGACCCAAGATCACATAAATCAACCCTGCCCTCTTATGGTTAGCAAAAAAAATTATAAGATATAACGACACCACCTTGAAATAAATTGATTTTCTCCACCCATCCGTTCTTGCAGACTCTAAAACAGTAAGATAGGACAGCACGGCAATCCAATTTAGGCTAAAAATTGATTCCATCCACCACTTGGATTCCTCACCTGTTTGTAACGCATCTTTAAAGGGACTCTTTCTCATCCTTATCGTATCTCAAACTAAATGGCATCCTTTCAAAGAATCTTTGGGAACGAAAACAAAAACTAAGATCATTCTAGCTGGCAAAAATCAATTTCCTGAGAATTGGGACAAAGCATTGTATCTCAGAAGCCACAACGTATCGCACACCCGACGGCTTTAGGGACTCAGGAAATCAACAAGGGCGTTTGCCGTTTGTAAATCATTACGTACAGAAATGTTACAGTTTTTGAATCGAAGGCGAAATTGAAGTAGCAGTAAAAAATGAGAAATGCCATCTGATGTTGAGTGATTCATTCATCCCCCCTCCCCCTTTTATATTTGTAAACGAATAAATGCAATATTGAAGCCCAATAACAGAAACGAATTATGTTTGGAATTCATTTTTAATTGGATTTAGACCACAGTTTTTAATTTGGGCAAGAGGAAAATCTCAATAAACCCTCTTGATCGTGAATTAAGTGGGATATTATTTACTGCTGCTACTGCTTTTCCTTACCATGTCGTTTTTCAGCAGTCGTATTTTCTATCGTCCACGACCAACCTCAACAAACAGGACCAATCTATCAACCTAGCGATAGGGAATACAAATCAATTTTATAATCCCTTATTATATCATGTTTGAATAATAACTTTGCAAGATAATGTCCTATGAATCCAATGACATTCTGCAGGTTTTGTCTTCTATTTTCAACCACTCTGCATTTAGATCAGAAACCCAAAAAGAAGCAGCTGAAGCTGTGGTTGCAGGTAAGAAGAAAGATTGCAAGTAAAAGTAAAGACAGAGTACATTCCAAATCTATTCTCATGGCTACGGCTAGGGGAGATTCAATTCACTATCATGTAGGACAATCTAACTTTAACTTTTAAAAATAATGCATGGAATCACATAAAAAGGCAAAGGTAATGAAAAGTCTATTCTTCTTTGAATTTGAAAAAACAATTGTGTACACGACAAGTACTGTACACACATCTAGTACAAGACAAGTGAAGAAGTGTGTGTATTTATTTTTATTTTTGTATATATATAGAGCTATTCATGTCATGGCAACCTTTATATTTGCAAGGAATTGAAATATTGGTATTGCTTGCCAGACTCATGTCTGTCTTGAGAACATGAGATCTCAGATGAGAATGCGAGCGGTGCTGCTAGGCGTAATGTTGAGTCCTTGGGAAAGACTACACAATTTTCCCTCACTTGGACTTGACTCCAGTGTTTGACTACGACACTACAACTACAGGTTGCAAACAATATAGTAAGAATGTTATGATGCAAAGCGCCTAACTGGCAGCTCCTACTGCGTGCTGCAGGGGGAATTGAGAAATGCTTTGAATGTCACTCTGCCTGCTGGGGGGGGGGGGGGGGGTAGTTTAATTTTTTTAAAAAACTGTGAGCCTTTACTTTGCATGGGGATACAGCCTAAGACTGATTCATCATGTTTTTTAATTTAATACATAAGATATCAATAACAGTCACAAACTACTGATGTGTGCCTTTCTGTCACAATATTTGAGGCTTCAATTTTCCTTTGAATTGTATGCTACGATGTGTGAAAAATTGAAATTTGACAGTCCACCATGATTTTTGGAATACTTGGAATACAAATTTCTCAAGTTCTTAGATAATAAAAGAAATAAATATGTCTAAGAGTCAGTGAAGCAAACAGCAAATATGGGCTACTTACTGCACCCCATCAGGAACTCTATTTACTCACCCCTTTTTAAGTGTTTTGCGTGTATTTCTGCAAAGGGTATGAAAAGGCAAGGGGTATATGGTAATTAGTACATTTCCTCTATTACATGGTCTATCATTAACCGCTTGGAGATTCTAAAATATGCATGCACAATATTGACACACGAATGAAAACGGATTGCTGCTTCTGAACTTAGTAGTGAACATCTTGATCAATTTAATCCTTATATTTTAGCATTATTTGGCGTGGTATTTCTTCTCACTATAGAACGACCTTTGGAAAATCCTAGCTGATTCATCTTAACTGTTTTCAATAATTGCACAGTTCACAATGGAGTCAAATATTTTTGCAATTTATTATTAGTGTGATCTTCTAAATCACTTCAATTTATTTTTGTTTTGTTTTTTGTTTGGCAGGGAAGCATGACGTCTATATATCAATGCCCACGGGTGCTGGGAAATCTCTGTGCTATCAGCTTCCTGCAGTCATGGCAAGTGGGGTCACTCTGGTTGTTTCCCCCTTAATCGCTTTAATGCAAGATCAGTTGGAACATGTGTCAAATTTAGGCATTAGAGCCGACACAATAAACTCCAAACTCTCCTCAACTGAAAGAAAACGAGTGACGTCAGATTTGCTATCCAAGCATCCCAAAACAAAACTTTTGTACATAACACCTGAACAGGCAGCCACAGACAGTTTCCAAAGTATCACAGAGTCTATGCATAAGAGAGGCCATCTTTCGTATTTTGTTGTTGACGAAGCTCATTGTGTATCTCAGTGGGGCCACGACTTTCGACCAGATTATCTAAAGCTTGGAGAATTCAGAAAAAATATTCCAGGAATACCTTGCATTGCCCTAACAGCTACTGCCACCTCTAATGTTGTTAAGAGTATTATTGAAAATCTGAATCTGAAAGACCCTCTCCATTTCAAAACTAGTTGTTTCCGAAGCAATTTGTTCTATGAAGTGTGCATGAAGGAGTTTTTGCCAGATCCATACCTTGACCTGTTCAAATTTTCAATCAAATGCCTTGGTGGTGAATTGGAAGATGATGAGACATGGGTGAGTTTGGCATTTTATTCATTTTCTAGATACATCTTTATCGCTAAAAAAATGGCACATATTCATGGTTTTGAAATTCATTTGTATACACACAAAACAGTAACAACTCAAAATTCTGCTCTCTGTTTTCTTCCCTCCGCACAGTCATTTTATACACAAAGATAATTTGGTACACCTACTTAAATAAAAGACAACAATTTCAATCATGTGAAGTTAGTCTTCTCGGTGGGTTTCATTTGAATAATACATGATCAAAGTTAAATGAGGGTCCATTTTGGGAATGGTGGTTAACAGCATTGAAATGATTCAATTTTGAGTCTGAAATCATCATCAAAGAACATGGAAGCTCTACTGAGCTTGAATTAATGTCAAGCAGGATGCATTTCACTTTCTTGTGATCGATATTAACATGCATGCCATAAGATTTTTGTTCACTGCTTCTTGAATATTTATTCACTCCTTTGATATTGACAAATAGTGTTGAAATCAATTATTTTGAGAATAGAAAAATGTAAATTGAATGAGCCATTGTAATGCTACTAATAACTAAGCCCTATATTTTGAGATGTTTATTTTTTGTGTCTGATATACTCATAGGTTCAGTATCGTAATTTGTTATGTTCTGTTCAATTTTAGAATGAAAGAGGTTGTGGCATCATATACTGTAGATCAAGAGATGGGTGTGAAGAGGTAGCAGTCCAGCTGTCTAGAAAAGGTTTGCCTTGTAAGCCATATCATGCTGGTCTCAAGTCGAGCCTAAGGGAACAGACTCAGATTGACTGGATGGAAGGCAGAGTGCCTCTCATTTCAGCAACGATCAGTTTTGGAATGGGAGTGGACAAGAGCAATGTCAGGTGAACTTACTGGTTTTGTACACATTTGAGCTGCAGTGATTTCCCCTTGGCCAAGAAAATTAATGCTATTGCCTACATTTGCAAATACACTATAGTAATAATGATGACTTGCTAAAGCTATGTTGACTTGAGTGAAAATATAGAGTGTATGTAAATTAGCTTCAATGATTGACAGCACAAAACAGGTGTCAATCATTGAAGCAGCTAATTTACATACTCTATGTTTTCACTATTGCCTACATTGCAGCGCTGCACTGCGGCTGACCCTTGGGTTATTTCATTCTTTCTCAGAATATTATATCCTAAAGATAAAGAGCCCCTGTGGACAAAATATAGGAAATTTTATCTTTTAAAAAATCTTTTAAATGTTAAAAAATATGTGTCTAATACAGTGAGTCTTTGACTAAAGTGGTTTGATGAAGCAGCTAGCTATATTATTTCTTTGTAACCACTAAATGATGTAAGTCTCCTCCGATTATTCACAGTGTGAGCGCTTCAGTTTGAAAAAACTCACTCGGGTATAAATGATCTCATACCTATAAATATAAAATTCAGATGTGGAAATCTTTTGTCATTGTGATGCTGTGCTATTTTAAGGCGCCTTGGACTAAAAAGAGAAGGCGCTATAATATAAATGATCTTATTATTGTCATGTAAAAGAAGTTTTATATTAAAGTAATTTTGGGAGTACTTCAACATTGTAAACAGATTAAATGACAAACCTATTTGATAGCATATTTTTGGGTGCCCCTCCTGACGTGCTGTAGTGCATTTGATTTTAAATTTAAATCATGTTTTCGTTCCTTTTTATTGTTATGAATTCATGGCCGTGTAGTTAGCCCCATGGTTTCAAGATTATGAGATCACGGGTCCAAATCCTAAGTTGAGTCCTTGGGAAAGTTTCTTTACACATTTTTAATCACCTGACTGAACGAATACCCAGCTACAGGCAGAGAAAGAAAAGATGATGTCATTATATTAGTATAATGCCCCTATCATACCAACACTGACAATATCTTTTTCTGCCTGTAGCTGGGTACACACTCTTACCTGAGTTGAATGAGGAAAAACTTTGTAAAGAGTCTTTCCGGAGGACTCAATATCAGTAGCTTCAGCAAGGATTCAAACTCAGGACCTCTCAAATCGAGTAGCCTAACCACACAGCCATCCACCTTGCCACAAACTTATAAACCCCAATAAACCCATCTTTACCGCAGTTAATTTTTTTGTACTATAGATTTGTTGCTCACTGGACGCTGCCCAAGTCTATGGCCAACTACTACCAAGAGTCTGGAAGGGCAGGCAGAGATGGGCTGCCTTCATTTTGTCGTTTGTATTACTCTGAACGAGAGAAGCAAACAGTTTCATTTCTCATTCGCCAAGAAAGCAAAAGACCCAGGGTGAATTGTTTTTTCTTTCCTAAATATATTTCTCTTTTAAACATGAAAGAAGCTAAAAATCATTTGAAAGACACCTTTGACATTTTATTTCTCAGTCATTTTTTTATCTGGCAATAAACTGAAAATTGCTTGATGTAAATTTAAATTTGATACCCCTTTGAAATCTTATTTCTGATTCATTTTTTAAACTGGAAAGAACCTGAAAGTCGTTTGATTTAAATTTAAGACACCTTTAAAATCTTTGATTTGACAACATTCTCACAGGATGGGATGAATTCATTTTCTTGCATTAAACTCTCTTGCAGTGATGCCAAGTGAACATAACGATTTCATACTAGACTTCAAATAAGAACAACAGCAAAAAATGAGAAGAGACGAAAGTAGAATAGAGAGAGAGAGGAACTGCAAGCTGCATTACAAATGTACTAGATCTAGAATTTAAAACATTATTTTGTAACATACGCAGTGGGCTCATCATCTGCTCGTCTTTAATTCTGATGCAGTCATTTAGCCAAGTAGTGTTAGTCCTCTTTGTCATTTGGATTTAATTCCATTTATCATGTACACCCTTCATAGCTTGATATGTGGCTGGCCCCTACACTGCCTTTTGTGGTATAAAGGGAACACAATAAACAAACATATACAATTCTGTGACATTGGTTTCTAAAATCTTTTTTCCCTCTCTGGAACACAGTTCCTCTTTCATTTAATAATTAGCATGGCTAAAATTGTCTTAATTTCGATCTGTATTTCCTTATCAATCTAAAAAGGATGAATATCTGACACGAGGAACATTTAATTAACAATCTAATGAATATATTATATATATCCAAAGTTCCATGAACCTTTCACTTTTCTTCCATGTGTAATACCCTAACTGAAATGTATTTTTTTCTTTGCTTCAGAAAAATCCACAGACCGCAAAGATTATTTCTAAGTCAGCAGAGGTGGGCTTTGAAGCTCTTCTCAGTTATTGTGAAAGTCTTAAGTGAGTGCTGAGCTGTTTATTTTCAACTTTGAGTTATGTTTTATACGTTCTGTAGGTTTTTGTTTTTTTAGCCTGTTACTTTCAGTTATTTTCATTTCAACTTCTTTCCATAAATTCAGTTGATTTACTGTATTCAAGTCAAAAGAGTTTTTAGAAATGAATCATAAGTTTACTTCTATGCCAAACTTTTTCTTTGTTTTTATCACTTCCTATTTGTTCTTTTCAGTCTTAGGTTTAATTACTATGAATAAATGTCCTTCCCTAGTCCCTATTGCAACTCCTTTCCGTTGTATTGATACTATCAAATACTTTAAATCCTCCTCTTATCTTCTCTGGACTACCTCAGCACATCTTACCTCATATGCAAAAATAAAAAAATATAAACGCAGGTGGTTTGGGAAAGAGATGTCCATTGGCAAATTTTCGTGAATATCAATTTCTGAAATCTTTTCCAGGTGTCGTCACTTTTCCATAGGCTCATACTTTGGTGATGGTAAACCTGACTGTAATCGAGCCTGCGATGTGTGCCGCGACCCCAAAAAGATAGAACGCGATATCTTGAATATGCAGCGAGGGCTTTTTAACGCAAAGATGCGGAGTGGTCTTGGTGGTGCTATGAGGGTGACTAACGAAGACGATGCTGACGATATGTACGAGGGCGGAAGAAGAGGATCTAAAAGGTGGGGTTTCTTTTTATCTATCATTCTTATCTTGTTTGGTCTATGTAGATATTAATGATTTGCACACCAATGACTACAGACATGCCCCACCCATACAGATTTATCCTTAAGTATTATACACATTTTAAAAACTGCTTTAGGCTAATTTTCAGATTTGTTTGCAAAGGATTCAGATTTAAAAAAAAATTCAAATTGATGTCTCAAAACTTTTTTTCAGTTACATTTTGTCTATTCAATCACTTAAAATTGTTCTCAAAATAAAATGAGAGACTGAGATGAAATACATTAAATTTTACGTACAAAAGCATAGAAGGTTGGGGGGTTTTTTTTCTTCATTTGTATTTATTTAAAAGTACTCTAGTGAAGAAGATTCATTTTTTTAATCTCTTCAAATTTAGTTTTTTGATCAGGATGATACATATTTTTCTTTTCGAGTGTGTGGCAGGTCTGCCATCACAGTCACACATATTTTATGGGTAGGAATGAATCAGACAGTCAAAGTGGTTTGCCAAGTGTTACTTTTCATGATGCAATGGTGGATAAGATTCCTCAATGAACACATTACCAACATAAAAGAGACAAGATCTTAGTGTGTTCATTGACCTAATAATACTACTACTAATTAAAGTTCTGTAAAAAGAAGCTGATGTACTTATATCTATTTAATTTAACTACAAATGGCATTTGAAACTGGTCTTTTATGGTTTTTATAGTTCTGATTTTCCGTGACTTGAAAAAGGTTTGAGCCCATATCATGATGTTATGTTTAAGTCATTGATTTATTTAATTCCTATTGCCCACATATAAAGTTAGTGCCCTTGGAGGCAAAACAAAATAAAGGCAATTTTTTCATTTTTTATAGTCACTTTTGTAACTATATTTCTGTATTGTTATATTCATCCTTTTATACACAATTCCTTCCTTCTTGTTCTTACAGGGAGGCCGATTCCTATGAAGCTGAGGGCCATAGCAGTGACGAGGGAGACTACCACAGAGAAAGGAATGAGGCCCAAAGAGAAAAGCAGGAGAGAAATAGCATGATCAGTAAGGAGTTCAAGAAAAGGAAAGGAAATGCAGGAGTGAGTGAACGATGTGGATACACACATTAACAACTTGGATACAGCAAAACTAATGGCAAAACTATATGACATTGTAATTGTAACTGTAGAGAGGCATTAATATGTTGAAAAGAAACTTGAATTGGGAGTAAAATATTGGTGTGTGACACACATATATATATATTTTGTTGTAACCTTTTTTTTTTTTTTGAATGGTTATACTGTGCATTTTAGTGCATAATAATACACAGTCTACTGCCTTGTTAACCGACATCGTACATGGTCGCTAAAAGTCAAATAAGTAAGCAAGCCGGATAAATGAATTTGACTGGTGGCGAGTAAGGGCTGTCTGTGTCATCTTTCAGGTAATAATTACCTTATGACCGCAACCTGTATCATCTACTAGCCAGGTTTTAAGATGATTCTCATTTTGTTTTATTTTTTCTTAAGGAAATTCTATTTGATATTTTTCTTAAATGAGTCAAGATTTTTTGTTGGCTTTGTTTGATTTTGTTGAATATTTCAGGTTTTTAATGCAAAATTTTCAAGGGTTTAATAATTTAAGCCTGTTCTTGGAATAGCAAGGCATTAATAATAATAATAATAATAATAAAGTGCATTTATATAGCGCCTTCCATATCTGTCGACATCTCAAAGCGCTTCACA